>JAXBDA010006318.1:0-21195 GCA_036023075.1 Gaultheria prostrata | reverse complement strand
CTCCATTCTCAGCGATAGCAACCGGGTAACTGAGGAGGTGTCCCGGAAGGTCTTCGTCAAAGGTGTCGCTTGAATAGAGTTTCCAGTTTCTATCAGCTACCAAGTTCACTCTTTGGACGCATTCGAGGGTTTCTGGATGGAGAAACGAGGAGTCTAATTCACCGAGATGCTCAAGCCACAATGCCATTCGGAAACCATAAATCTGCCCCTTGGGTGGCTGTTGGCTTGTTGCAGCCAAATGGTGTGGCTGATAGGCTCCCATTGCAATCTCAGTGTCCCTCCCACCATCCATTGATCTCTGATTAATGTTGGCAGACCCAACAATTATGTACTCATCATCAACTGAAAAGGAATAGTGTACATGAGAAGATTATGAGGTTAGAAAAAGTTAAATTTTTCAGTTTGCCATAAAATAAAATAAAAAGAAAAAAATTCCCTTCCTGATTAGCCAGTTTTCATTTTTGGATCATTGATCTATGGAAGAGATGAAAGAAATGACAAGATAAGCTAATATGTTTGCTTGGTTGCGTTATAATGTTAAGTTCTCTACCTAAATTACTCTGCAAAACTATAATCCAAACACAACTTGAAAGGTTTCAGTTTTGATAATCCAACATTGGAAAACATGACAAACTCTGCAGAAAAGTTTTTATTACCGGGGTTCTTTTACCTTCTATAAACCTTACAAATCAAATCAAGAAATATCAGTATATTATTTTAGGGAAAGAAAAGTCATCAGTTTACCTATCATCATTTTCGCATGAACGTAGATCATGAAGCGCCGATTCAGCTGAGCTCTCATGTAATCACTGTCGGCATCTGGCTGCTGTGGAGGAACGTACTCTCTAGGTTCCTTAATCTCCCGATTCCCGAGGCAGAAAAATGTCAAGTACTCTCTAAGGTTGGCTCTCAACCCTTTAGCTCTTAGGGCATTGCTGATGTCCTTATACATCATCTCCATAGTCCTCATTTGCCAATCCAATATAGCCTGAACCGAACCGCTCTCAGGTATGCCTTCTGGCCACATTGGAATTACCACATAGACAGTAAACCTCTCTCCTGCTTCAATCTTACTAACAATCTTCATCGAGAGCTCCTTTGGAATTAGATGTAATGCACCAATATCTTCCACCTTGATATCTCTGGATTTCCAACCGTAAGAGCTTCCAAGGAAATACTGATTCTCAATGTAAATGAAATTCTTTGCTCGACGTATGGCATTGATATAGGCATCTTGTATGCTTCTCTCTATAATGTTGTTTTTTTCAGTGACAAGGCCTAGTTCATATGTGTCATTAGGGTCTTCAGGGAAACCGTAAGCAGCTCCACCATCAATCGATCTGAATATTTGGACATTCCACGTCGTCGGGTCTTCTGGAGATGTCACTAGTGATGGATGAGTAATGATTCTATCAAGCTCGTTCAATGTAAACAAGAAATCCTTTCCAACTTGTTTTTTCCATCTCTGCTCAAAGTTGTATAGCACATCCCAAGCAACAGGCCCTTCTAGTTTACAGTGAATGTCATGCCACGGCTCCCTTGGACCACCTTTTGCTATCGAAGAGCCCGGAAAATTGGGCTGGTGGAAATCATCCTTGTGGATTGAGGTCAAACTTCTAAATAGATAATGAAATGGAATATCGTACCGCCCAGCACAAAGATCTATTCCACCAACAAAACAAACGATCCTCCGCTTCTGTGACACTTCCCCGGGTACATCGCTATCTACCACCACTGTCTTTTGATGATGAGTAAACATGTTAGAAGTCTCAAACCCCTGAATAATGCTCCTCCCATCGTCAGGGGTGCGGGGGCATAAGACGCACCGTACTTTTGTGCTGCGGAAGTAGTCTCTAGTTTCTTGATCGTGGGTCGCCATCAAACCATCCTTTTTCAATGGTTCAACCGAGGTCTTATCATCCCAAACCAGCAAAAGTACTCTCACGCCTTCATTGGCCTTTTTTACAAGCAACTCGCCTAGATTCATTTCTCCTCCGGGCTTTGGCCTCGCCCGATCTCTTACCAAAGTGATTTTAGTATATACAGACCATCCCGATATGTAAATGAGGTGTTTTGCATTGGTGATTGCATCAAAGATATCTTCCCAGCATCTCCGAGGTTCATACTTTTCACCTCCAGAAAGAACGAGATCAGAGATATATTTACCAAGGAAAAGGGCACCGGGCTCAGTCTCATCCAGGACATGGGCATCTTGGTACAATGAAACTCTACAGCCCTCCCTCTGCATAAAGAAGGTGTGAGGGACTCCTCTGAACGGACTTTTGATTCCCTGAGACCAATGACTGTCCTGAGTGACATTAAGAAATTGGACCGTCACATGGATTTTAGAGCCTCCGTGTATTGGCTCATGGTCTTCGTTCACTATCTGAATCCATTCTTTGACAACATATCCGTTGATTATGTCCCTAACAGGTAAATAAGCTCTTCCGATTAGTGTTGCACCGATAGGATTATCGTCTTTGACCGTGAAAACAACTTCAGAGACCGTGTGAGCACAATATATTCGAAAGGACTCGTTCCAACGTGGATTCGATGGTTGATTTTCTACTAGTCTAGTCCTCCCAACCCTGGCCTTGTCTAGATCAACAGTTGCATAGAGCTTGGTGGCCTGTTCAATTTGTATAACATGAAGATATGTATTACATGAACTCTTCTAAACGAATAAAGTGTAACTGGATCAAAATCTCGCCACTAGGGTAAAAGGTATGGCTTTAGTGTTTTGACATATAATTTAGAAATGCACCCAGACGCATATTCAGTTATTACCATATACCATAGAACTCTGCATGAAACTATCATAGTTTGCATAGAATGCTCGACGAACACCAGTAAACACCAATTACTCCACGAAGCAAAAAAAATTCTGTATCTTTGGAAATTAGATGAATTTGACAATTAAACACAAACCCGGACCTGACACTTGTGTGTGAGTCCTTTCAATAAAGATGAACAAGTATTTTTTGTGATGATAATGTCAAACTAACAATTGAAGAAGATACTGGCATGGTATATAGAAGAATGAATATTACCTCCCGCCGGCAAAGCACCAATCTCTTGAGTTGGTATATAAATCTTCTGCCAATCTCTTTTGGAGCAACGGTCTCCATATTCCCAGAGTAAGTACAAGAAAGGTTAGAGGTGAAAAAAAATATGCTATACAACAATCAGAAAGCAATAAACATACTAACTTGCGTACATGTTTGCGATGGCTAAGAATATGAACGTGCATTTTAGAACTGATTAAAGTACCTATGGCAACTGAAACTTGAATTGACAAAGTATGAGCAATGACTACAGGTACCCAGATTTGCGTACACATATCCGGGCAAAGTACGAGCAATGCAAGTTGCTACGTCTGATGCAAGTGAATTCTCATTATTTTTGGAGTTTAGGTGCATCGGATTGTTCCAAGACACATCTACATGCACAGAGTTTCTCACCAAATATGAACTGGTCACGCGACATGATGATGACATGACATGTACAAACTCGAAGAAATGAAAAGATCATAACAAGAGCTCAGAGGGTAATATTCATTCAAGCACGAGATCTTCTGCCTCCAAAAATCCAAGTTTCCTATTCCACTCTTATCAACAGCATCGTCATGTTAGCAAATTGGGACAGGGGACAAGGTTTTGGGGGATAGCGGATCCTAGCCTCCGTTTCATATACAGCCTAGGAAGGGTAGTGTACCAAAAAGCAAGGATAAAAACTACAGCCTTGTCCCTAAAAGGAAAAAAATTGGTAGAACAAAACATGATCACACTTCACAGTGTTAAATCTTTTAAACATTTCATCGATCCAACTGATGTGCACATTTCAACGAATCGCAAACCAGCTCTGGTGCTTGGCCATTTAATTCCTAAAATACCAGTATGTGATGGGAAATTCGATAAACTAACATAAAAAAGTGTAAGAAACAGGGAAAAAAAAAATATGAAAAAATGCACAACGTACGGCTGAGATTCACTCAGCAGTCGGCTGCCGTTTTCCGTGCATATTTTTTTTCGCTGTTTCGTATCACCCCTCAACTAACATAGGATAGTTTCGGTCGACCTTAATATGGAAAATTTACGTGGTGCTCTACAATGCTCCATCCGTCGCATAGGTGTGCCTCAATTCCAAGTGTGTAGAATTCCTGCTTATGTGAGGGCCGAGGGGTGGAGCATTGATAATACACCTAGTTCATAAAAATCCCCAATAGCTAATAATTCATAAAAAAACATAGAACACCTCGAGATAAAGTCTATTCTAATATATGAAGGGGAGTACCCTTTCGGTGTGAATCAATTTTTGAGGCTGGCTCACATTTTAACGGTACTTATATTACATTTTTAACTGCTACACAATTACACTTTCTACACGTGTTTTCCCCCAAACAATTGACTTTTTTAATGCCTAGACCGATTTGAAATTTTGAACTCAACTGCCGAAACGCGAAACCCCGTCCACAAAAACTTTTCCCTTTATGCCCAAAAAAAGAAAGAAAAAAACATGCCCGTCTCTGCAAAACCTTCCATTTCCTCCTACAGGTACAATTATAATGGCGTCAATGCTTTTCCTTTGGAAACCTCTTCACATATGTCACATTCATGCTTTTTACCCTTGTCAAGGTTTTCATATTTTTACAACAAAAGACATTAAAAAAAAGTGAGTAACTATTTTGCACTCCACTTTTGAATTTATGCAGTTGTATGAATAACTTAAGACTTTTCGGAAATTTTGTGCACTTTACATTTCCGTCATTGTTTTGTTCTTTGTTTTAGGGCCGCACAAAAAAACCGGTGAACCGTGAATTTGGCCCGGATCGAACCGATCCGCACGTTTTGGATTTTAACCGTGGATTAATGGTCAGGACACGGATTCAAAAAATAATAAACCGTGACTAATGGTCTAGACACGGATTTCGATTTTGAAACCATGGATTAACCCATCAGGACCGGGAGATTTTTATTATATATAATTTTTAAAATATACTCCCTCCGTCCCTTTTTAAGTGTGTTACCTTATAATTCCAACTTATTTTCTCTCACATCAACTTTTACAACTTTTACATCTAATTTCCACTATTTACCCTTATCAATATAATAATACCAACTAACTTTTCAAAAATGAATCTACTTTTAAGGGCAAAATAGGAAATGTATCCACTAACTTTTCAAAACATACACTTATTAAGGGACATGCCAAAATGGAAATGTCTACACTATAAAATGGACGGAGGGAGTATATATGTGTATATATAAATAATTTTACCACTTTTATAAATACTGTCAATTTGATATAAGGTTATACTATTATCTCCTGTCAAATCTAAACTGCCTTTGTTATGCATTTTTATTTTACCACTGTATTTCCTATATATGCATTTGTATTGAACTTTGATGAATTCAGTAGATGTTCACTGTTTTTTTTTTTTGTATTAAACTGCCTTTGTTTCTATTCCACTATATAACTGAACTAAGCTACATGCTTCTACTGCTGCTTGTTTAGGCCCTGGTTGTGGCTCCAATATCACATGCTCCATCTTAGGTCTCTCTGTTTTCTACTTTGGATTTTTTAGGATTTTATTTTGATGAAATTTTTTGTTACTTGTTTACATATGACGTGTAATTCGTGGATAAAACCGGAACCGATCCGTGACTCACAGATTGGATTGGAACCGGACCGTGAGACTTTTGGTCTGGACACGGATTGTATTTTCTAAAAACCGTGACTTACGGGTTAGGATCGGATTCATGCCAATCCAATCCGATCCACCCCTACTTTTTTTTTTAGGGAAAACCTTTTTGACATATGTTTTTTCCAGGAAAAATTGATATTTTAGGAAATAAGAAAGTGTACTGCTATTGAAAGCCCACTAGGCTTACAACAAGCACAGAAAAAAAAAACACACACATTCCAATATACTTTTTACACTTCTTAATACCCTTCCATCCTTTTTTTATACGTTTTTTCACATATTTCAATACACTTCAGTGCAGAACAATGAGGTTTTTTAGGATACCCAAACAAAAAGGAGGCTTGACCAAAGTGATTTGATTACATCCAATCTATCAGTATGAATCATTGATTTGATGTAATATTCATTTATACTGTTATTTATTTGTCGAAAAAAGAAAACGCAACGCACACACGATTAAAGGAAAAGCCGGAAGCTTTTGTCCAAATTTTTTTTGTCAAACTTCAACTTGCACATGATCAAGTGTATTCTGGCCTCTAGTGTTAATAAAGTGTGAGCTAGTAGGGTGCACCTTAGCACTGACATGGGTGTAACCTATTGGCTATCATTGTACACATGTAGACATAGTGGGTTGGGTTGCAGTGGCGGCTCCAGAAATTTTAAACAGGTCAGGGTGTTCAAAAATTACCTTAACATAATTTAATCAATCTGAATAATGTAACCAAAAAATACATAAGATGCTACAATTGTTCTCGGCAAATTTCTATATTTTGAGCCAAGCAAGTTTAAGTGGGGGGAAAATTACAGTAATATTATTTTGTAGAAAATCGTGTGGCAAATAGGTTCAAACAGATTTTTTTGGACTTGTGAAACAATGAGTTGATCGTCGTTAGAGAGAAGTCGAGCGCGATACTAATACTTATACTGCTATCAATAGTTTTTTTGTATTTTTTTGTATTTTTCTTCATTAATATTGTATGCCTTGTTTTGGGTTTATGAGTTAGGTGTTCAATTGAACACCCAACCAAGATTGTGGAGTTGTCTACCTGTTATCTCTCCACCTATGTGTTATTGGGTAGTGGATTGAGTGTTCAATTTTTTTGAGGTTGGGTGTTCAATTATTTTTGGGATTGGATATTCAAAACTATTAGGATTAGGTGTTCAAAAAATTGCTAAACCAAAATTACTACATGTATTCTAAAAAAATTGTTTTCTCATGGGTGTTCAATTGACCACCCCCTCATGACTGTAGAGCCGCCTATGTTGGGTTGGATCAAAGGCGGGTTAGAAAAATTTTACATGCCCCCAAACCGACTTGCTTAAATTTTGCGTTTTATCCGCCCAACTCAGCCCCTCATAATTTCAACCGATGATTTTCGGGTTGAGTTGGCCGGTTTTGCAGATTTTCTCACACCCCTAGGCTATGTACTGTTGAATGAGTTCTGATTTTTTTTTTTTTTTTTGCCATTCGATATACATCAGTGAGGGATTAGCGGGCGAGTTAGTGAGTTAGTCCAGAGGGGGACTAGAAGGTATCTATAGCCCTATACCCTAAACACATCTGCCGAGGCTCGAACCCTAGTCTCGCTTGTGGGAGAACCAGGAGATAACCGCTAAGCTACAAGTCCTAGTTAAGAATGTGAAATTAAGAATGTGTGCATTATTAGCAGACAATAATGACAACATGAATTACTTATCGAAAAAATAATGACAACGAATTTGTAGTAAATACTAAACTTACCTCGTCACATACAAAATTAAAGCTTCCACGTTTGAGCCTATCAATCTCATTTATGGTAACCATAAGCGTCCCATGGAGCAAGTGCGGCTGTTCCATGCCTTACCACAACAACTATCAAAACAAAAAAAGGAGTGCAAAAGTTACGAAATAAGCAATAGTTACTTGTATAAATCGAAAAACAGAATTCAAATTGAGTTATTATATATGCATCGTTTTTTTTTTTAAATATAGATAATTATTTGGGTCTTTTGCACATAAAATTCATAGGTTGTTGAGGAATATATATCCAATTAATATTTCTAGTGTTTTTATCTTTAAAAGTTAATTTCTCAGTTCTTACATGCATAGAAGATATGTTAATTTTAGCTTTAGCTAAGATTTTAACTCACTAATCAAGAATTTTAATTCTGCTCCTGTCGCGTAGTCCCCCGTGCTTGTTTTTGTGCAAGATTTCTATACAAAACGGGGGACTAGCTATTTTCTTAGTCTATCTTTTACGAATTGCATTCATAATTTGGACATAGCTATGCAAAATTAACGAAACTCGATTAACAAACATCATTAGAAAGACAATCGTATAGTTTCACCTATTGAAGATACGTGTGTTTGTAAAAGCGGAGTGCGAAAAACACGATGAAAAAGGTTTAACGCGGTATGCATAAATATGTACAGCTTTTGATGTACACAATGAATTAATTTAGATTTAGAACATAAATGATTGGAATATTGAACGAACCTTATGAAAAGTGTTGCAAAAATGTGGAGAAACAGGTGCTCAGGGTTTGGAAAGGTGCTTTGTTTGTGGGAAAAAGCCATGGAATATATAGTGTCACAGCTCATAAAATTAGTGTTGGAGAATCTGAAAAACTTTGTTTCCAAGTAAGAAATGTCTCATGTTCAAGTTTCATGGGAAACTTTACAGCAATAATGCTGCCTACAAAAGAATGAGACAGAGAGAATTGGAATCTTTTGTCCACGGTAAATTCTTTCACTCTTATACCTGGAGCCGACTTTGGATATACGCTAAAGATGCGACCGCATCTGACCCCTAAATTTTGATTAATTTTATGGACCCCAGATATTTTATACCCTTATATATAGTATACATCTATAATATTCGATAAAGGTTAAATGGATTAGCTATGTTATCCATTGAAGAAGATATGGTATCTAAACTTGATTATGAGAGCTTAATTACTACTTTTGCTGCGAAAAATGTGAGAAGGGTGGTGTTTAAGTAATATATTTCGGATTAAAGTATATAATGATTATCAAACTTTATCTTATTATTATTTTTAATTCTGGTAGTCTTTTTTTATGTATTATACAATGGGCCTCAAAAATAAAGTTCGCAGCCAGTCTAAAAAAACTCAGTGCCGGCACTACCACCAGTAGTCGATTCAATGGGTAAGTATTTGAATTTCTCGCTTAATCTAAGCGCATGTTTAAGTCTTTGTAGCTACGTGGTAGGGCTAAACATACTCTTTCGAATCCATATTACGTAGTGAGACTTAAGTTTCAGCCCGAATATAAGTGCGATGAGGTCTCATAACGACTAATTACTACTAAGAGCATCTCCCACCCATCTCCAAAACTCCAAAATGGAGAATTGATGGGACATATTGAGGGAATATTTTGTAATTTATCCTCTTATTTCTTTAACTTTTGTACTTTTTGGAGCGACACATCATACTTTTTAGAGATTTGATATTCACTTTTTACTTTTGGGTCTCCATTTGACTCCAAATATAGAGACCCAAAAATAAATTTGCAGATCAAATCTCTAAAAAGTACGATGGGACCCTCCAAAATTCTCTTATAAAGTACAAAAGTAAAAGAAATAGAATGATAAATTACAAAATATTCCCTCAATATGTCACATCCATTCTCCATTTTGGAGTTTTGGAGATGGGTGGGAGATGCCCTAAGTGACCCTGTAACAGAGATTGAGGCACTTTATTATTTATATTAGGAGGAAGAGAATTTAAAAAAAAGATCTTAATTTGCTTCAAAGAACGAAATTAAGTTTAATGAGAAATCTTACATATTTTAATTGATTTTACCATATAAAAAACTCGTGAAGGTCTCTTCCAACTTGGGAGAGACGAGGACTTGCCCAGACGATTGCCCTATCCAAGTTTCAAAATCTTCTTATATATAGTAGTAATTTAAAAAAAAATTATAACTATATAGGTTCGCCAGCCCAATAAACTTTGTTATTGTGTTCGCTCAATCCATACTCGAATCATGCGTCAGTGCCGCGCGTGCGCGAGAGAGAGAGAATCTTCCTAGCTTTGCTTGAAAAAATTGTAAGAAATCTAGAAATGAATGGAAGACCACGAAAGAGATATGCAAGATCCATTGCCAAGGCATAATAGTTATTAATAAACTACGGAGTAATAAACGAACCGAAAAATGCAAGAAAGGAATCAAAATAGTATTCTTTCGAGAGAAATTATTCAAGCCTCGATCCTATGGGTCGTACTCCTGCAAAACTCGAGATTTGACATACGTTGGTGTAGATTCTACTAGCGTTGTGCCTGTTCGATGTACGGAACAAATTAACAGTAGTAAAAACGGTAAAAAAAAAAGTTTGTGAAAAAGTTTGAATTGTTATTGTTCAAAGAAAATTTGAATTTTTTTTTTTTGCAATTAATAAAACAGTAAAAGAGTTTGAATTGTTATTATTTTCATGCATCGAACGGGTACAACACTAGTGAATAACAAATTTGAAGTGCGAATGAAATCAATTCAAATTAGTTCGCAATTGTGAAAAATTTAAGGATAAACAAACCAAACAAGCCAACCAAAACAGTTTGATATTTCTTTATTTCTTTATAATTAAACCTAACTTCCCACCCCTAACAAATTTCACTCCCCGTTCCCATGTTTCTCTCTCTCTCTCTCTCTCAATTTAAGAAATTAAAAAAAAATTCCAAAAATTAAAAAAAAAAAATCCAGAAATTTAGAGATAAGAGTTTTGAGACTTTTGACGGCAAACGCATTTGTATAGAATACAAGTGCTAGAAGGCACACAATTCCTTGCCCCCAAATAGAATTACGGGTTTGTAATGGGAGCTCATGAGAAATGGTTGTTTGTCAAAGTTATTTTACACATCAAAGGATTTGGCCTATCTTATTTATTACTATGATATATTTTTCGTTTTTAACTAAAAATTTTGTTAGTTTTGTGTTGAAATTTTGGACATTATTTAGACTCTTTTTCCCGTTTTTAGTCAGAGCGACTTTTAGCAGAACCATTTCCTAAAAAAAAAACTCAACTTGGCCTTTTGTTTTATCCTTATTCAAAAAAAAGTTCACGTTTGTTAGTTTTGCACCAAATTTTGTGGATTATTGATTCGTCTCGATGAAAGAAATCGGAATATAAAATTATGACCGAACCACAAGTTTTTTTTATAGGAATTATCTAGGAATTAGTCCATTTAGCCTAGGCGTTTGGGCTTTTTCTTGGATAATTCCAAAAAATATTAGGTTTCGGTCATAATTTTATATTTATGCAATTCCTTTTGTCGAGACGAATCAATAATTTACAAAAATTGCCGCAAAACTAAAAAAACCTGGAAAAAACATTGATTAAAGACAAAACAAAAGTGGTTTTTTGGGGGAAACAACTTGATTAAAAGGTAAGTGCTTTTAGTCAACCATGGCTAAAAGTCACCTTGGCTAAAAACGGGAAAGAATTCTTCTCGATTAGAGAAATTATGAAAATCAATAAATAGACAAAAAAAGAAATCAAAAATTAATCTGGAAAAGTATATTTAAAATCCGGACCGTTCAAAATATTTTTGGACGGCCGGGATGCGAGCTGGGTACTATTACGTGGTACCCGTCCAGCACCCAAAAATTTCTCCCCAAACTTTGACCTTATTATCTACTCCAGTTAGGGGTGTACAAGAAAATCAAAAAAATCGTGAAACCAGACCGAACCGGTTAATTTGGATTGGTTCTACGGTTTAATGGATTGGTTATGGTTCTAAAAAAATTAGAACTAGATATTTTGGTTCGGTCCTCGGTTTCATAATTAGGAACCGTGGTTTGAACCGAACCAGTCCGTATATATAAGTATGTATAATACAGACTCCTATATACCCACACACAGTATATAATTTTGTTGCGTTGCAAACTTGCAAATGCTGAAATTTAGAAAAAATTTGGATTTTGTTTCCGGTTCTTATTACAGTTCTTTTTTATTGTTGTTCAAAGTTTTGTGTCACACTATTTTAATAATTGTTTGTGTTATTGTTGGACTTCTTTAATCTATTTGTGCATTGGTTTAATGGAAGAATTTTTATGAAGAAGTTACAATAATTTTTTGGATAATTTTTTTTGGTAAATTTTGAATGCTAACATGGTTTAGAACCGTAAACCGAACCGGACCATGTGGTTTGGTTCCATATGTGTAACGGTCTGGTTATGGTTCTCAATTATTTGAAACCGTTAGATATGGTTCGGTCTCCGAATTTCTACAAAACCGGTCCAAACCGGACCATGTACACCCCTAACTCCAATTAAACAAGCGATTGTTTAGGTCTCCAAATACCTTTTCCATCACACTCCTAATGGTGGAGTCCACATAATTGTACTGTATTGTATTCAACATGAACCATTCTCTGGTGCGGACTCTTTCATTGCATGTGAAAACTGAAAAGAACAAACAACAAGAAACACAAGGTGTGGATCTGTTTTATCAGTCGGGTTATAGGTACGCACACTTGCGTATGTCACATACACGAACGCATTTTAACTATTCTTTCAACAAATCGATGGTCCGGATTTTAAACACTCTTTAACCGGTCAAAGAGTGTTTAAAATCCGAACCGTCGAAAATGCTTTTGGACGATTAAAATGCACCGTTCGTGCATTTGACGTACTCAGGTATGCGTACTCATAGGATTTTTGCTGTTTTATTTCCCCAAGGCTCCAACTGAATTAATGATTCCTTTCAACAAAAATATATATATATATATCTGAATTAATAAGAATTCTTTAAATTTGCGCAACTCCATCTGAAAAAGTCTACCATGGAGCCAATGATGAACGCATGATTCAAGTGTGAATTTAGATGAACACTACAACAATATTTAATTGGGCTGACGAACCTTTATAGTTCATAAGGAAGAAAAAGAAGAGAAGAAGAAAAAGTTCATAAACTACTCTTCAAATCGAATCAGACACTATTGACTACGAAGAGTACATGACAATAAATTACGGTAAATCTTCTAGACCTCCTTCCTTTTTGTGATAAAAAATCTTCTCCACTTCCTCTCATTCATCAATGGTTGGCTATAGCTCGATAAATATGTCAACAAATTTCAAACAAGTTCAGACATTAACAATAACCATTACCCTACATTAATAAAAAAAGTTCACGAAACACGTTTATCATGTCTCGTAACAAAAAATGAAAGTGTGGATTCAGGTTTCAATTGTAAACACCACAAGAATTTCTGACTTTTGCGACGGTTGAAAACGTTGCAGAAGATGGCCAAAAATGTTACTTCCTCCGTCTCTTTTTAAGTGTGTTACCTGAGAATTCTAACTATTTTTCTCTCACATCAACTTTTACAACTTTTACATCTACTTTTCATTACTTACCCTTATCAATATAATAATACTCACTAACTTTTTAAAAAAGAATCTACTTTTAAGGGCAAAATAGGAAATGTACTCACTAATTTTTCAAAACACACATTTATTAAGGGACAACACAAAATGAAAATGTACACACTATAAAATGGACGGGGGGAGTACTAAAGGCCTAGATGACCTATACCAACGTTTTCTTAACTGTCGCATGAAGTGTTACAATATATCCGTCACTGTAGGTTTCTTGTAAGAGCATCATTACTAGTATACTCAAAAATAAAAATACTCAAAAATGAGTATTTTGATACACAAAAGAGGTTCACAATGGCATTTGGATAAATACTCAAAGTTAACAACATTTTTTACAAATACTCAACTTTTGGCATTTGGATACTCAAAGTTAACAACATTTCTCAATAACCAAAACTCAATAACCAAATTTTGGGGACCACACCCTATCAAAAGTAACAACATTCTCTCCATTTTTCAAATACTTAATTCAAAACTTAGTTTTTTGCACTTTCTCTTAAAAAATTAAAAATTTTAATTTTTAATTTTTACCAAAATATGTTCAAGATTGATCTCATTTTAAAGATATTGTGAATATCTTTTAAATTGTACTAATATTATAAAAAGTATATGTACAAAATTAAAGTTGTGCCCATTTTATGAATAAATATAGAACGAGTAGTACTTTTTTTTATTATGGACACAAATGAACCATTGTAGGAGGGTAGATACTCAAACTTATAAACCCATTAACTGAATACTCAAAATGTGATGTGGCAATATTTGAGTATCCATATTTGAGTATACCACTAGTGATGCTCTAACACTTTTGTCAACCGTTGGTACAACCATTCTTTTTAGTAACGGTTGCTTTAGTAACTCTTACAACCGTCGCAACACCACAATTCAGACACATGCCATTGTTGGACTTTAGCAACACTTGAAGCCAGCTATACTAATACTTGAAACTGTTGCTATAGACCCTTTGTTTTTAAACAACAGCTACAGCAACACTTAAAACCGTTGCTATAGACCTTTTTTTCTTTTTTTAAAAAAAATAGCAGCAAAAAATTATATATGCCATTTATTCCTATTATACCTAAAAACCTGTTATCAAATTAATAACATAACCATACTGCTTAAAGTCTAGGAATTGCAATTTCATTCGAAAATAAACTTTGATACCATAATTCAAACAACCATCACATGAACTAGTCAAAAGTAAAGAATACATCAAAATCTTTGTACTTAGCATAACAAAAACTTGTACTAAGGCCCCGTTTGGATGGGGGATATGAGTCCCGTATATTTTTTCACCTCCTCTTAAGAAGGGAGGGCCTACCGTTATCCCCATGTTGGCAATGCTTCTTCTTCTCCCTGATTTCTCTTCACCCCATCTTCGTTTCTACGCTCGGAGGTGCTACTCCCGGATAAAATTTGGGCTGCCTCTACCCTCCCCAAAAGTTATCCCGCTGTAGAAGGGGAGGGTTATTGACGAAAACAACCCTCCTTATCCCTTTACCACGCCTCATACATCATCTGTGCTACAAATGCGGGTGTTTCGAACAGAGGAAGGGTTTGGGCGATTTCTAGGCGATTTGTTGGCGATTTCTTGTCATCACTCAAGGTATGGATTCATTTTGCAAAATATATAAAGTTTTGATGTTTGAGATGTCAATTTTTATATAGGGGCGGATCCGTGGACACACATTTTGCACACACATTTTGACACTGCATCTCAGCCCTTGAAATCAAGGGCTAAGATTAAAACTTAAAAAGATCCCTCCACTTCCCTTCTCTCTCTCTCCCCTAATAGATCAAATTTGAGCTGGAGAGAGTGTTAACCCAGCGACTCTTCGTTATTGACGACGAAGGAGAGGAAGTTTTCCCTCTGATTGGAATAGATAAAGATTGCGTGTAAATGGAAATTCCTGGAAACATGAGCAGTACAATTCAACGATCGATCAAGAATTTTTTATTTTTTAATCTCAGCCCTTCGTTTTAAGGACTGAGATGCAGTGTCAAAATGTGTGTCCACGGATCCGCCCCATATATATATATATAGGAATAGGATCCACTCCGGGCTCCTGGATTTTATAAAAATCCGAACTTCTTTTTTCGTCCGTTGGATCTCATCCAATAGCTTGGATGAGTAAGAGGATCTCGCGGGTCGAAAACCGGGTCAGTCTTAAACGGGTAATAAATGTTTGCGAGTCATCACACCCATTCCAGGTCTAAAAAATTCAAACGCGAGAGAGAGAGAAGAGGCGATTTCAAGAAGAAGAACGACGATCGATCAAGAAACTGAGCTCCAATCCCTTTGCGAAGACCAAACTGAAGGCGAAGATAGAGACTCGAAGGAGAAGAGGTGTCTCATCGATGAAGAACCAAATCGATCGACGAAATCCTGTGTGCCCATCGAAGACGAACGAACAAATCGATCGAAGAAATTGAAAACGAATGAACAAATCGAAGGTTTCTCTCTCTCTCTCTCTCTCTCTCTCTCTCTCTCTCTCTCGGTACAGATGAAACTAGGGTTAGGGTTGTCGGAATGGAATGGTTCAGTTCCATTTGCAAAATTAAGGTTTTTTTTTTTACTATTTTTAATGATGGGGTTTTGATAAGGCACTCATCTTTGATATTGTGCTTCAAACATCAGTAGAGAGTTTGTTGGATGTATTGCTTGATATGCTTCGGTTAGGACCACGTACCGCTCATGTATTTTGGTGATATCAGTATACTGTGGTTTGCCTCAAAATGTCTTGTTCATGTATTTTTTTTCCTGATTTCTAGAAAGAATGGTAGATGTACATTCATGATCTTTTAAGACCCTCAATTCCTAATTTTTACTATGGTTCACGTTAATGGCCCTTGCAAGTGTAAAATAAAAGTAAGACCAAACTAGTAAACTGTCTTATTTAGCCTCTAGAGATTTGATAAGATGGTTGAGGATACATGCTTGTTGTATGAAGTTGATGCTATACTTTGTTGTCGACATGGGAGTTGGAAGGGAACTTGTCCTATAATTATTTGTGTGGCAAGAGCCATGGATACTTGTGCTTGGTGAAGTCTGTGGTTTGTAATCACCTCCAACTTTGCATCTTTTCTGTACATACCTTAACATTCTGGTGATTGTAGACATTCTCACAAAGCTTAGGGAAAACAAACTTTGGCTTTCCTTTTTCTTTGTGAGCAAATTTTGAACGTAAATCGTCTTTCTGCAAGTAGAGAATGTGAAGGGTCTCTCCATCTTAGTTTTGAATAGATGTTTTCAGTATATGCAATTACTTCTTTTCATTCAAAAAATGGCTACAGTTTCATCCTATTTAATATCAGCTATGTATATGAGATTGGACTCCAATTAGGTTTTTTGTTTCTCTTTTGGAGTCTTTTCTACATATGAAAAACAGAGTTCGATTTCAAGTTGAATGGTTTGATATTAGTATGTTAAAAGTGTTACAATTTGGATTTTCAGATACGACTTTCCTTTTGTCTCGATAGAAATTCAATGGGAATTCCCCACTAATTAGAATTACTTCGGCCCTTTTTCAAATATTGTTGTTAGCGAAAATGAAAATTTGTGACTGACTTTTTTCATTGATTTGGTCACAAAGACTGAGAGTGCTTTGATATGGTTTTGGTCCTAATTAATTTCTTATTTGCAAGGGACATGTCTTCTTCAAGCAACATGACTCAAAAGCAAATACTTGATTTGAGGTTTGTGTCGAGCTATTGTCGATGTAAGAAAAAGACAGCATTGAACATTGTCGATTCGGACAGACCTACAAAGGGGATGTTGTATTATGCGTGCAATAAAAAAAAACCTGTGGTGATTGGGCATGGTGAAACCCCCGTTTCAGTAACATGGCAACTAAGCGGGGAAGCGGTCACTCCGAGTGGAAGGGGAGGACAACCTATGAATGAACCAATGTTTGAAGAAACTTTTGAAAATGAATATGAAATGCCAAGATCAAGGGTGGTGGTAGCTGGAACAAAGGAAGATAAAAAATGGATGAAAATAGTGGTGTTTGTTAGCCTCATTGTGTCTGTTTTTTTCTATGTTCGTGACAATGGCTACCCTTGTAGGCAAATGAAATGAAAATGGTTGTTTATTCTCTTTTGTAAAACCTGAGATGGTTTATGAACATTATGACTGCTAGGTCTATCCATTGCAACGGGAATGAGCATCACCTTGTGTAATGGAACTTAAATGGGCACTTGCATGCCTGGAACTAGGCATATTTTGTTCACCAATCTATTGCTTGGTAGATGTTATCAGGGCTATGCATAACTAGCCATATATACCAGCTGCTGGATTCTTTCTTTTTTCTTTTTTGGTCGAATGAGGCTGGGAATGTTACTGCAAGTGTGTGTCACATTTTCTTTAAACCCAGAATTGACCAGAATTTGTCATTTAGCAAATCAAGTTCATTCCGCAACAAACTGACCAAAACATATCATTTGTTGTTTTAGGCAATGTAATGGTGTTGAATCATGACACGCGATACGGATACCTTGATTGCATCTTCAGTACCCTTTTTCATAATGTAATTGGTCATTATCCAGTCAATTGTAAAGTTCAAAACAACGATGGCAGCTATTATTTGAGCTAGAGTGAACACTAGCACAATGGAAAGCCATAAGACAGTATTAAATGGGTTCCAACGACGACGGCCAGACCCTTCCCCTCTTGAAGAGAAAGCATCACTACCCCTTTCTACGTCGATTAAGTGTTCATGAATTTCAATGTTTTCCTGCGGCTCCATGAGCAAAGGGTAACTGTCAATTGTGTTCTCTTGCCTTGGTTCTTGCATGGAAACAACCATTTATTCCTCCAACATTTAAGGGGGAAAACTCATGTGTTTACAGATGTCAAGATGGCCCCCTCTGCATAAAAACCGAAACAGCTCAGTGACTACTATGTCTTTTAAACCCAGAGCATCAACCATGGCCAAGGTCTTTTTAATCCAGCCAACTATCACAAGAAAGCACTTGGACTTGGAAATTAAACAGGGATCAATCAAATGCATCAATTAAACGGGGATCAATCAACCAGATATGAAAACAAATTCAAATACACATTCAAACCTAGTTCATTCAGCAACAACGCAATATGATTTGACCAGAATTTGTCCCAACAGATTGTACTCCAGTGAGCAACCAAAAAAAAACACAGATTGTCCCTACGAAACTACCATAATCTGGGCAGCAAATCAAGTTCTTAAAACATTACAGAAACTACCAAAATCTGGGCAGCAACCAACCTTAATTTGGACTACTACATACAGCAACAAAAATAAAAGATTTGTGAGCATTTCCAGTGACCATTTCAAGTGACAAACAACTTCCAGTGACCATTCCAGTGATTGCTTGCAGTGACCTAAACCATCCTAAAACACGAATATCTCATCATATAAAAGGAAAAAAAAAGTACAAAAGCTAAGAAAATTGCAGTAAGGAAAACAAAATTAGAAACACTTACAATCATCGTCAATGTCAATGTCCTCCTCATCATCGTTCTCATCCTCAACATTCAATCTAGCACTTTGCGAAGAGCTAAGGAAACAAAGACATGAATTAAAATTTAAACAACAAGTAGCAATTAAGTTTGAACAATTAAATGACCATATTTAGATGCATACACGCACGTTCCAAGAAGTATTGAACAATTTCTTTTGTCATGCTTCTGCCCCACTAACCCATAAGCACTGCATTACCTAGCCTTCTTATAGCCTTCTTTTTTCCTCTCTTGAGCCGTTTACCACAACCCTTTGTCCTAACTGAAAATGGTTCTTTGAGACTATGTTGGCTCTCAAGAGAAATAGGCATGTGGATACTCCCTTCCACATCTATGCTTCCACGCATCCCTTCCACGTCTATGCTTTCACGCTTCCCTTCCACATCTATGCTTCCACGCTTCTTCACTCCATCTTCCCTTTCAAGCTTCATGGCTACAAACCTCCTTTGAGTTGATAAAAATAATTCTTTCAACTCTTTTGTGTCATCTTCACTTAATGCAGCTTCATCAATAACATTAGACGCAATTTGGAAGAGACTACTGCGCCTCACTAACATAGAAGTGTCACATATTTCATTCACCCTCCCACCCAAGTGATCCATAACTCTGCTAGCTTTCGTAGATTTAGTCCACCTTCGCAAGATGTACTGATCAAGTAATTCCAAAACCTGCTTTTTTGTGAAATACGCCACATATGCCGACATGGAATTCCGTCACTTTCAAACATCTGACAACTGCATTTAACAAAGTTTAATGACTTCTCAAACTAAAGCTCACGACCCTTTGAATCATTCTCCTTTACCCTCTGAACATTGTACAAATTGCGGTGGTCATCTTTAAATGTACTATTTACCACATACTTGCCACTTTCAACCAATTGCTCCTGAAACTTGTAAAAAATAGTATGTGTGTACAATTCACTCATTTGGGTTTCCATGACCCGCCCAGTTACTATTTGTGGCTTTTCATTGACATCTTTATGATCCAAATCCAAATCATTATGCCTCATTTTGGCAAGTCCCCTATTAAACCGCGCCACAAAATCCAACCTTGAATTTTGCGGAGACACGTATTTCTTGAAGAAGTTTGACTACTAGTCATGTGGGCAGAAAAAATGTATCTCGAATAGGCAGGAACCCATCTCTCGCGGATTTGGTACATGGCATGTAACCAATCATTGGTGTCCAATTTAGCTTTCGCTACAACCTCTGCCCATCTTCTTTCAAACTCCTCAGGGCTATCGGATTTCCATATACAACTACTAAACTCATCATAATGTTCTTTGTAGGAAATTGCACTTATTTTTTCAGAAAATTTACTCAAAATGTGCCAAATGCAATACCTATGAAATGTATTTGGAAGGAACGTACCAATTGTTTTTCTCATGGTCGGATCCTAATCAGTTATGATCATTTGGGGCGGGCTAGCGGGCATCACTTTCAACCATTCCTTGAAAAACCAGTCAAAAGCATCAATATTTTCACCACTTAAGAATGAACACCCTAAAAGAGTTGTCTGCCCGTGGTGATTAACCCCTACTACAGGTGCGAAGATCAAATTGTAACGATTTGTGTTGTAAGTTGTATCAAACACCACCACATCCCCAAAATATTTGTATGACTTCCTAACAGGTTGCATCCACCCAAAAATAATGAGTCATCACACCATCATCTTGCTCAAATGTAAAAGTAAAAACAAGATTCTTTTTCTGCTCATCCTTAAAATACTCAAACAACAAAGTAGCGTCATGTCCCTTTAACGCTTTCCTCCTTTCCCTTTCAGCATTATAAAGATCTCGTTGTATACATCCAACATTTTCAAGACCTCCAGCTTCCATCTCTAAAAGACTCATTTGTCGCCATGTTGGCACATTAGCTTGTGATAGTTGTTGTGTTAAATTTCTTTTGGCATCTGTGACAGCACGATGAGATTGCAAGAAATGCACCTTACTTGGGGTCGTAAGAGCGTGGTTATGACCCTCGACAAATTGCTAGACAACAAATCCCCCCCATCTGACCGGTCTTTCACAACTACCAGTCTCGCACCACAACCTGCTCTAGTTAGCCCCCGTCTCCGTTTTGTCAGTCTTTTTACTAGAATTCAATCGCGTACCAAATCCACCTTCTCTACCATAATTGTTGTAAAACTCCTTCACCTCGTCTAAGTTCTGAAAATGTTGCCCAATTTTCGGTATCAACTCATTTTTAACTTGAGGAGTGTAAACTTGTTGAGAAGAATTAGCAGATGAACCAATTTCCATATCTTCTACACACTGCATTCTAAAAACCGAAAAAGATAAATAACTACTACACACAGTTATGAGATGTATGATAATAAAATGCAAGTAAAAAATTACCCTCACTAGGTGAATTCCTGCATAACAGTAGGTGTTTCCTCGACAAGTTGAGTTACTCAAATTGGTTCCGGCAAAGAAGCAGCAAATCTACAAATTAACATCTCATTTGACTACTAACCAAGAATCCTTAGGGTGGAGCTTATAAATTGGTGGAGCTTATAAAGATTAGAGTGGCTTTTTGGGTTAAGTCATATGGGGAGCTTGGAGATTATTCAATTAATGACTTCCTTTTCAATCTCAAAAGTATCTTGGAAGCTGCC
>JAXBDA010006317.1:0-21197 GCA_036023075.1 Gaultheria prostrata | reverse complement strand
CGGGGATGGAGGGTGGAGGGATTCCCCGTTCGGGGAACGGGGCGGGGATGGAGGAAGCTATGGGGTTCGGGGATTGGAGGCGGGGATGGTCAAATCCGTCCCCGATCCTCCCCGTTGCCATCCCTAAGCTTCACTTATAAGAATATAACATTATACAAGAACCAACCAACCTATATGCAAATAAATCAGGTTGCACTTTACTTTAATATATACAGATAAATCAATGAAATTTACCTCAAAACATGTATGATTTGGCCTCCCACCAAATCTGAAGTTACAAGACTCATGCGCAACAAAAGGAATTGAAGATATAAACATACTCTAATGTAAGGTAAGAACACCCAGCATTTTCATCAAACAACTATGAAATGATTTTCGTGAAAAAAACTGATAGCTCACCACCTTACTTGAAATCAAAACCTACACTGTTTGTTTGTTTTTTTTTTTTTTTGAACAATTGTATTTCATGTATTTTGCAAAAAAAAAAAAAAAAGGAGGTGAGTGGAGAGATCATTTGATAACACAGGTGGGTTTTGTCGGAAAATGATGAGTTTTAGTGTCTAGTTGGACAAGATTTTGAAAGAGGGATAAATACTTACAACAAGAGTGAAGAAGAAGAAAACTTGTATTTTTTTTTTTTACCAAAATGATAGACGGTTTCATTGATAATCAAGAAAACAACACCAATAAATCAACTGGCGTATCCATCCTTAGATAAAGGATTGAATAGCCAAACTGGCGGCAAAGCTTCCCAAGTGGAAACGCTTAAACCTCCGAACCCTCTACTTGCCAAACAATGGGCTACGCTATTAGCACTACGTACGTCTAACAAACCCAAACTCACACCTATCAAAATCACACGCCGGTCTTCTAATGTCTTCAATAACTATCTCTACACTATGGTGGACATTTTCTTCTTTTTCGATCATTCTTATCAACCTCAGAGAATCTCCCTCCAAATGGACGTTCTTTACTGCCAAGGATTGTGCGAAGATTAAACCTTCTCTAGCTGCCATTGCTTCCGCTATCAACGGATCAGCGATACCCTTCGAAGGTGCTGATCTTGCTGCAACAAAACGCATGCTAGAGTCTCTCAATACCAGCCCAATACCCCCAACACGGTTTGCAACATCCAGCCCTGCATCGAAGTTTAACTTTAATACTCCTTCAGCTGGAGGAGTCCACGGCTGTGGTCCGCCGACTGCCTTGGCTTAGTACACTTAGACTCAAATTAACTTTTTGGCTTAGTACAAAATGACTATGTTATTTTTTGGCTTAGTGCAAAATGACTATATTTAAACCTATTGTTATACATTAATATGTCACAAGTATAAAAGACTGTTTTTTTTTTCAATTCTAAATTATATAACCAATAGAACAAACCAAAAATTTAAACTATATTGTTAAGGTTTTTTTTATAGCGTTAATTCATTTATCTGTAATTGGCCCAAATATTTATTTATTTTATTCTTCTTGCTTATAAAAGTTTAAAATGTTTTATAAATTATTTCTAAAAATAAAAAAGAGAACCTAAATACAATATTCATCTAATTTACTGTATGATCTTATTTTTTTCTCACATGAATCTAAGATTTTCAGAAAAAAGACTAATTTATGAATATGAACAATGATAATTCAATATCATTAAGAACTAAGTCTTATGGTGGATAATATCAACTGATGAACGAAGAAAGAAAAATGATAAATTAGTTTTATTAGTTTGTTTTGACGAGAATCAAACATTAGGTTGAATTAAAAACTAAGCATGTTTGAAAAAAGTAAATTAAATATCAAAAATAAAAATAATTAACATAACTAAAAGCTTGATTTTATTCTTTTTAAGTTACTCTTTTTCTTGTCGTCTAGAAAATTTATTGTTATTTTTATTTGGTGGGTATTTTGGCATACTATAAAAATTGCATGCAGCAAAAAAGTCTTAAAAAAGTATTCATTTTGTATTTTTTTATGTTAATTTATTTAGCATTCGATACTTTTGACATGATAATTGTATAATAATAGGTTTTAACCTAAAGCAAGGGAATCCAACGTAATTCAAACTATTTGTACTATGGGTATGATGGCCATTTATTCATAAAATTTAACACCGTTATGCCAAATATAACGACGAGGGAGCTATCTGCATATCAGTTTGTAAAGTAAGGGAGGTGTGAATAATTTCAGGAACCTGAGAGGAGGTCGGTGTATCAGTTTGTAAAGTAAGGGAGGTGTGAGTAATTTCAGGAACCTGAGGGGAGGTCGGTGTATTTTTCAGAAACTTCAGGGGAGATTAGAGTAAAGTATATTAGTGAAGCCCAAGTTGTCAAATGCTCAACGGGTTCCCCGATCAATCTTTTTGGGCCATTACCATTTTCAACCATCTCAGTCTTGTCCATCTGGACCAGATCAAGCAAGGCCTTCCCATGGATCATTATTGACACATCCTCCAAAAATATAGGGTACAAAATTAGAGGTCGCCCTGCTTTTTGGGTCCGTGCCCATCCCAATGCTGAGAGATAAATTTCGCTACTTAAGGAGTGTTTTCCAAATGATTTTATGAGATACTCCAATCTAGTTTTGATAAAATTTAGGATTCTCAAATGATAAAAGTTAAATTAAATTTTATCAAATAAAGACATTGGTGGAGTTTATAAAAACTAGATTTTTATCATTGGAGAAGAAAATGTGATTTTATCACATCTCCATAAAAATTAGATTTTATCTCATAAAATCATTTGGAAAATAATGTCATAAAATTTCATAGGAAATCCCATAAAATCGAAATCAACTAGATGATTTAATGGGATTTCCCATTTAGCAGGAAATTAAAATCGTATGGGGAACCTCGTTGAATTCATTTGTTTTTACTATTTTGCCCATTTCTTGCTTGTTTACATTATAAATTTAAAATGTTATAACTTCTAGTGTACATGTCCGTTTTTAGTAAAATTTATATTTTTGGAATCTAATCAACAAGAACTATCATATGAGATGTACATTCATTATGAAATTATGTACAGGTAAAGACTAATTTTTTTTACTGTGAATACTATGTGAATTGTGTATTTTATTGTGTGGTGGGGCTATGTGAACTTTGTTGTTGGGTTATTTGAACTATGTTGTTGGGCTATGTGAACTGCATAACCCTTTATGAACTCTGTGTGATAAGGGTATGTTAATATTCTATGTAAATTGTGTACTTAGTGTGTGGTGAGGCTGTGTTCACTGTGCATAGTTCACAACGATTCAATATGGATGAAAGTGTCCAACTTTGCGGGACGGAGGGAGTATCTACTTCCTAACCTTTTTACATCTTTACATCATTTCATATTCAATATGGATATTGCTTGGTAGATCTCACCGAGTAGTTTCAAAAAATGTATCTTCTTTGGAAAATTGGATTTCTATGACAAAAGATATGATATTTTAACCTTTGAACAGTGTATCAGTACATATATTCATGTATATGTATATATATGTATTTATATTGGGTAACAAGTACAAGCAAAGAGAGAAAAAAAAAGTAATGAGTACAAGATTATTTAGTAGTCTTGAAATATTGTTCCAACCATTCATCATATGTCATGTATTAATTTGTTGCTCAAATCACAAAAAAAAGGTGAAGGGTCTCTAACATTAATAAAAAAAAGTATTTCTTTTAACGATCCTACAAACTACTACTACGATCCTACAAACCAAGGATAGAGCCAGGGGGACAAGTGGTGGCAGCCACCACCATATGGTTTTCAAAAAATGCAATCAGTATGTAAAAAATAAATTTTTATTCCCGAATTATGTAGACTCGCCACCACTAAATTTTTATGTCATCATAGTTTTCCATAGAGTGGATGAATATTCATAATGCAGTTTGTCTTTTCATTTTTTAAGTACATATTTTTACCACCACATAGGTAAAATCGTGACTTCGTCCTTGCTACAGACTACTACTACTATTTTTTATTTGTTTAGTTTGTTGGAAAGTTAAGAGATTCGTCTCTTCAACTTTCCTACCAGGATTTAGTTTTATCTTAAAACTTGAAAGGCAAAAAGCACAGAATTTTGCAGGAAACTCGTGCTTGCATTAATTTTCTACACATTCAAGTAATTCCTACCACATTTTAACTTTCTTACACACTCCTTTTTTTTTTTTTTTTTACTTCACTTAAATTTTCCTGGGAGTCTTGTATTAAATTCTTGACTAGTGGAGTGGGAACTTGGTGTTCAATTACTGACCTTGAGAAATGATTCGTATGCAAAGTACTAGCACCCGAGAAAAGGAGGTTGGTGCAAGGGACAGGTTGGTGCTTCATCTCTGACAGCAAAAGCTATAATTACTGCATTTTACTTTTAATTAGTCTTTGTTGTTTTTTAATTACTGGTTTTTCATACATATTTAACTGCACATCTGTTTCTTGCAAGAGTTGGGGTTTGAGTCAAGAAAGGTACGTTCTTTATTGTGATAGCCGAAGTGCTATGCATTTGAGCAAGAATTCCACTTTCCATTCTAGATAAAAGCATATTGATGTTTGATATCATTGGATTCAGGATGTCCTTGAAATAAAAGCTTTGCAACTTGAGAAAATTCACGACGACGTTCATCCTTCGGATGTGATGACTAAGTCTTTGTCTAAGGACAATCATGAGAAATTTTGATCGTTGTCGAGTTTGGTCGATCGTCCCAAATAAGTCGGGAGGGGCAAAATTATTGGGTCGCTCCTTACTCTAATTTTGTGGAGGCACAATAATTTTGTGATGGCCCAAATAAGAATTATTTGTGGGCTTGTGTTTGGGTAGAGGTTTCTACACATTTGGAGAGCATATGCTTGGCACATGACATTTGTTAGCTTCCCTTGGAAGCTAAATAGTTTTTGTCTCTTTTTGAAAAAGGGAATCAGTAGCCTTGGGAAAAATATCCATTAGAACATTGGAGAAGAAAAAACGTCAAGTTTCTCGGCAGAGAAGAGAAAAACAAGAGTGCGACTGTGTGTGCTCCTCTGATTGAGTTCAACGTTGGTGGTCAAAGGAGAATCTCCAAGTGTATCTCCTTTATACCAATCAGCAGCAACCTATTTCGATCTACTGGGGCTGATTTTGTTCTCATTTGGGGGTCTCCGTTTCAGCCGTTTTGGAGGCTTTTGTTCATCTAATTTTAATTTTGGTGAGGTCTTTCCTCTTGTTCGGTTGTAATTTGTTGGATACACCTTAAGGTATTTGTGAGGTCTTTGTATCTCTTGTAAACCCATTTGTACCAACTTTGGCGATAGTGGAATCGGACTTCGGTCCCGTGGACGTACCTCATATTTTATTTTTGGGGGAACCACATAAAAATTGCTTGTGTCTCGCTTGCTTGTGGGTTGCACATTTCGGTTCCTATTTGTTGCGCATTTTATTTCCTCGGTGATTACTTGTGGGAATTTGTTGCTCCATTATTCCCTATTTGCAAACTTCGATTTTAAGGCAACATTTCTCTTTTTCAAAACCTTTATGCATGACGGTAGGGGTAAGTACGGGTCGGATCAGTCGGGTTTGGCCTCAATCCCCCACCCGATCCGAACTAGTCGGGTTAAGAAAGTGGGGACCCAAGACCGACCAATTGATATGAAAAAAAATCACAACACTTACAACTTTACAAGTTTCAACTCGATCTTTGTGAGAGAGAATGGGGGGTTGATCTTTGCAACTCGATCTCGAAATCAGAGAGAGGATGAGGGAAGTTGAAGGCGGACATGGTGGCCGACGGTGGGGGTTGGGGGCGTGTTCACTCGAGCTACTACCAGCCACTTTCCATTTAAGGTGGACGGTGGCGGATTGACCGATCGATCACATGAGAGAGAGAGAGAGAGAGAGAGAGAGAAAGAGAGAGAGAGAGAGAGAGAGAGAGAGAGAGAGATGGGTGGGGCGGTGGGATCTGGGGAAGAGAGTACTCCATCTGTCCCAATTTGTTGGGTCTGTTTACCTTTTCGGACCTCTCAAAAAATTGTCTATATCTCATAATTTATAATATTTTTTATGATTTCGATTTTTTTTGTTTAACAAAATTAATTGAGATCTATCAAACAAGATTCATATTGAATAATTATAAATTAAAAGATATCAAGAATTTTTTGAACTTTTCAAAAAAAGGAAATAGGCCCAACAAATTGGGACGGAGGGAGAAATTTTTAGGGTTAGTAACTTGGTAAGTATATTGGGTTGGGGCATGAGTGGATGAGTTCAATACACGTGTAAGGTTGGTAGGTGTGAAGATATTTGGCAAAAAAAAATGTAAACCACAGTGGTTTGGTTTATTTAGAGGGAATAAACCCCAGTGGTTTGACAAAAAAACAGGAGTTGTTTTTTAGGGGGAATAAACCGGAATAAACCACAGTGGTTTGATAAATAAACCACAGTGGTTTGACAAATAAACTACAGGAGTTCTCTTTAAACAGTGGAATAAATCACATTTGAACCAAATGAATTTTTTGGTTTATTGCTATATAAACCAATAAACCAAAAAACAAGTTTATTTTTTTTTTCCAAATCAGCCTTAGCCAACAAGGTTTTTTTTCAGAAAAGACAGCTAGCGTATGCAGTGTCCACTATCCTTCTCTATTCCATGCGTAATTATGAAGAAGAATAGCAACAGCTTTGCTATTCCCACTTTTCCAAGCGTATACACAGTATTTTACACATGTATATATACACCTATCGGGTAGGGTCGGGTTAGTACGGTTTTGGTACCTTCTACCCGACACCCAATCCGAAATCTGAAATCTATTTATTTTTAACCCGAACCCAACTCTATTAGGGCATCCTTATCAGTCTCACCAAAAAAAATACCAAATTTAACCTCAAAAACCCCTTTTATAAATTAGCATGTCACTTTTCAAAAAATTCACAAAATCAGACTCTCTATTCTAACTTCATCATATTCAACTATTATTTTTTTCTACTCCTACTCCCCAAAAGTAATAATTAAAAAAGTGAACAGTGCGTGAATAGTATCCTGGTGAGTGAACAGTGCCGCACCAAGCGGTACTGTAGCAAAGTTAGAAGTTTAACAAATTTGATGAATGATTTGGTGATGCTGATTTTAGGGGGTTTTGGGGAGTTGGCTCTCTACATTTAACTCAAAAGTTAAATTGGTAAGTCTGATATTGATGCTCTAAAGCATTAGAATCCGCCCGAAACCCTTCGAGTAGGTTCAGGTCGGGCGGGTTGGTGCTCAGCTAAGCCTCATCATTCGGCCCATGGGCCCGCAGCCCGCTAGGCCCGTCGGGCTTTTATGCGGCCTGAGCTCGACAAATGAGTGGGCTAGCCCAACCCGAATTTCCTATGGGCTGGGCTTGGGCCTAAATATTTTCTTGTTGACCCGCCCGCCCGTTAGCCCGAGATACAAGCCCGCCCGGTAGCCCGGTTATATTGATGCAACAAAAATTAGATTTGCATGGTACAGACTGGATTATTTTTTTTGCACAGAAGAGTGCACATGTAAAACTTAAAAGCAACTGTACCGTGCACAAGTGCACATGCAAAGTCCCAATTCCCAATCCATCAAAAAAAAAAAAAAATTCCCAAAGATGGAGCTATTAGATGCTAATTAGAGAAACTGGAAGTACCAAAAATTGAAGATTATATCCCAAAGATGCTACTGCCTATTTCCATTCAAACTTTTGGAGAAGTTTATTGGGTGCTAATATGAGATATTATTTTCACTGTTCAGTAGCAAAATTAGATGAGAAAGAAGTATTGGTTCATTTTTTTAATACATATTTTGTTTATTAGTTATTGGGTTGAGTATTGCAAATGATTGACAAGTGTGTAGGTACCAATCTAGTTGGGATGTACATATTGTGTAGTAATGCAATACCTTCCCTTTCTCTTTTCCCTACATGTTTAGTTGTTTTACACCTCGGATGGTTTGTCGAGATTGCTTAATTTTAAAGTGTTTGATTTATAATTCTAAGAATTTTTAGTACACTTAACAATAGAAAATTTAGCAGCCGGGTGATGACGACATGGGATTTGTATGATTGTTAATTTTCTGTGGTAAACTGAAAATTTGTAGTGGAATAACTAAAGTCTTGGGCCAAGAGGCCCAAAAAAGCAATAAGCATTTTTGGCCCGCCCAAATAACTTAGCCAGCCCGCCCGAGAACTTGCCCGCCAGCCCCACTAGCATAAGCTCGTGGGCTGGGCTTGGGCTTCATCTTTGAAGAGAGAGCCTGGCCCGGCCGGCCCGTTAAAAAAAAAAAGCCCACTATGCCTGGCTCGCGAGCGGGCTTGGGCTGGAAGTTCACAGGCTGGGCCGGCCCGATGATGAGGCTTATGCTCAACCCTACATGACGGGTGCTTGCAAAGGCATGCCACAACATGGGCATTGCCACCGGGCAATCGCTGGAAATTTTTCATGACGGGTGCTTGCAAGGGTATGCCACGACATGTGATTGTCAAGGCATGCCACGACATTTGCTTGTAACTGGGCAATCACTAAAGACATAACCCGATGGGTGCTTGTCACCGGGCTGGGCAAGGTATGGCAAAGACGTGTCCAGTTGTTTGTGGAACGGATGATACCCGGTCCCCTAATTGACTCGAAGTGTGGACCAGTGCGGATTGAGACGGAGGCCAAAGCTGAGGAAGTCGTTAAGCCAACAAACCAACAGTGGGCAACCCTGGGGCAACCAAGAAAAATAAAAATAAATTATATTTAAAATACTATAAATTTTTCACATGTGTTGGATGCCAAGGCATTTATTTTTTCCTTGATTTTTTAAAATTATTTTGATTTATTTTTCCAATTAATTATTAATAATTATTCCCTTTGGAACTATATCATAATATATTTAACCATCTACAAAAAAATTAATTTTTTTTTGTAGATGGTTAATTTTTTTTTTTTGTAGATGGTTAAATATATAATGATGATGTTACAAAGGGATTATTTATTATTAATTAATTTACAAAATAAATCAAAACAATCAAGAAAAAATACATTAAAAATAGGAAAAAATATAGGGACTTTGGAGAGAGAAAATCACATTTCCTCCCACCCATTGATAGTCAGCTCTCCCTCCTCCTTTTCTCTCATATCCGGACCGTCCAAAAGTGTTTCTTTTTAATCTGGACCATCCGTTTCGGAGATGAACGGTTCAGATGTGATCTACAGGTGCTCTCCAAGAGGTGATCTCCAGTATCTCTGGGTCAATTAAATTCAGACCATCCATTGCGGAGAAGAACGGTCCAGATGTGATCCCCAGGAGGCGATCTCCAGTATCTCTGGGTCTGGTTCAAGGGACACATAAAAAAACACAAAAGACACCATCTCAACCATTGAGATTAAAACTTTATTGTACTCTTTTTCTCTTGCACATCTCACATGTACTCAATTTCTCCTCTCTCTCTCTCTCTCTCTCTCTCTCTCTATATATATATATATATATATTAAAAATCCTAAAATATTTATAACTTTTGTTTTATATACCTTTTTAATGAAATTAATATATTCTTTTTTATGAAATTTATATATTTAAAATCTACACGAAAAGATCTACAAAAGGAGATCCATGTTCAATGTGAAATTATGTATAAATAAAATCTTAATTTTCAATGTGGATTTTAATTATAATGTGGCGTAATTTACATTTTTCAATGTGTAACTTAAAAATTTAAACCTCAAAATGTTTACAATGTAAAATTATGTAAAATTTAAATTCTAATTTTTGAATGTGACAATATAATTGAAATTCGCATTGAAAATTTGAAATTTTATTGGGATAAAGTCGCCAATATGTAGAAAAATGGACTTGCGTTTATCACCAATATGTAGAAAAATGGACTTACAAAATGTACAACGTTCATTCAATTAAGATGTATTTGGGAAAAACAAAATTGTTAAACAAGAAGATCTTATTGATGTTTAGTACAATTTTTGTATAAAATATTGTGTTAGACATTGAAAAATTTAAATTACGTGACATTATAATTACAATTCACATTAAAAAATTAAGAATAATTTCACATGGATCTCATTTTGTAAATCCCATCGAGTAGATTTTAAATATATAAATTTCATAAAAAATGAATATATAAAATAAAAATTATAAACATTTGAAGATTTGAAATAAAAAGAGGAGAGAGAGAAGCATGAGAGAGAGACTGTGACAAGGAGAGAGAGAAAGTAGAATAAAGTTCTAATCTCAACCATCCATTTCAATGGTAGAATCTCAACCATCCATTTCAATGGTAGAGATGGCGTGTCTCCTTTTGTTTTTTATGGGTCTCCGAAACCGACCCTGTAACGCCCCGAATTTTCAGAGGCATTATTTAAATTACATAAAAAGATTTATTCTGTCACGCCCTGCTTTTTAGCAAACTAAATTCCACAACATCTACGTGACACAAGTCAAAAGTCAACAATTCTCCATTAAAAGTCCAAGTCAAACTTCCATAACATACATCGGTCAATGGTTCGCTAAACGGTACTATCTCGTACCAGAATACATAGATACCCGATATAAAAGTTTAAAGTTACTACAAAAGTCCCAATAAGTCAAAAGATTGAGTGAAAAGAAGTTACATTGCCATTTACCAAAAATACTAGTTATAAGATGGAAAAATAACTTCATGCATGTATAAGCTCCATGTAATGCATCACTCCACAAACATCAAATCTCATGCTCCACGCTGTGTACCTGAAAATGATAGGGTGAGATTCTTAGCCTAGTAGGAAAACCATACTACAACCGCTAGGTGTATAAATATGATAAGTGCACACGATGTGGGTTGTCATGAAAAAAGTGTCAAAGAATCATAATGAGAGCTAAAACAAGCGATATGTGTCCATAATGTACCCAAGTGTCCATGGAACGTATCCACGTGTCCCGAACGTATCCAAGTGTCCAAAATCATTTCATTTCAAAATACCCAAATGAAACTTGAAAATCCATTTAGTATGTCCAAATTGCCAAAATGTATCATATGTGTCCAATTTTGTGTTCAAGTATCCAATGTTTGCCAAAACGCCATTTTCACTTCAAAACATTTCCATTTCCAACTTTTTCATAAAATCAACCATTTCATTTAATAGGGAATGAATCCTTCTGCCGGATTTCGTGGGCTCCGTTCACCCCAGCCGGATTTCGTGGGCTCCGTTCACCCATGGCTAGGGACACCAAACCGGTGAATCCTAGAGTCACAGAAACCATTTTCATCATCTCAAAGCATTTAGTTCATCAAACATTTCTATGTATCCCTTTTCTTTTAAAACGCTACAATTTTCGCCAAATGGGCCAACCAACTCAATATGATATGTATCCGATACGTATAACGACGTGCATGTCCAATGAAATCACGTGTCAGAGTCGTAGTGTAAAGATTTCAAAATGGTTTTTTTTTGGGTCACCACGTTGCTATAATTCAAGTGTGCGAAGTACCGGACGATTGGAGGCCAAACGGACGTCAAAGGGTGCCCGGAAACCACCCAGACAATTGGGTCAGCTGCTGGAAATTTTGGGACAACAGCTTTTTTAAGCTAAACAGTGCAGATTTTCACCCTTAGGGTGTGGAATTTCAACCCAATCACAATAGAGATAGTTTAGGCTCAAATTGGAAATGCTAGGCAACAATTAAACAGCTTGGTATCAGAGCTAGTACGTTCTAGTCTCTGTGTTGAGAGTCGATTGGGGGTATGGTAGTGGACCATGGGAGTTTGGTGTATGTCAAATAGAGGTTAGTAGTTGACTAACGTGTGAGTTATATCTATAAACATGAGTTTGTTGTTGGTTGTTATAAGTGGATGAAACAGGTTTTTGAGAAATGGATTCAGGGTGAACAGCTCACGCTGAGAATGTTTCATTTGTTGGTGAAGAAGTTGAGCAACTGAGAGTTCCTTACAAGCACCAATTGTGGGGGACACCGAAAAGATGGTAATAGTTATGGTTCAGTTATGCGACAAGCAATTTTTATGCAATGATGAACTTCACAGGCGATGGCTTGGGGAAAACAGGTGTTGGTTTATTGGGGTGGTTTGGGAAGTTGGATTACCAATGAGTTTGATATGATTGTGTTTTCAAGTGTGGTTAAAGAATTGTTGAAATCTCTGGAGAAGATGTGGGATGCAATGGGCGTGACCAGTGGGCAAGGGTTGAGATTGATGACGTTTAAAATGGTGAGATATGGAATTGGTGGGAATGCTTTGTTCAAGGGTTCAATAATTATTATTGTCCGGGGGTTATTAGTTCTAGCAAGAGGCGGCGTTCACTCACTCATAGTAGGGTGATATAACGGTTGTAGAGTATGAAGGAGGGTTCAAGGTTTTGTCACTATACACTACCGATTTGGTTGACTCAGATGTAGAGAAGTTTAGGCATTTTCGGTTTGATCTATCTCCGGGGGTAGCAATGATATTGGCCACCTTCCGGGAGAGAGACTAAGATGACTTGGTAGAGATGGTTATAGAGACGGGTACAAGTTGTAAATATTGTGATAGATGAGAATTCAAAAAAAAGAGATTTAAATGTTCGTGAATATTTTGACAGAGGAGAGTTCAGTAAAAAAAAAGAGAAGGGATTATGACAGATGTGGACTTTTATTTGTGGTGTAGTGGATAGACATATCATGAGATATTGTTAAATAGTCAGTGTGGGTACATTTGACTTGAGTGTCAGTGGCGTTGTGATGTGATGAGGTAGACAACATGCTTATTAAGTCACGACACGTCTTATTGTTATGTGCACTTGGAATCAGAGTTATATATGTTGTGAGCGGAAAGGAATAATAAGAAGCCGAAGGACGAGTGTTGAGTCCAAAGTTGGTGCAACTAGTAGATAATGTTACATTGAAAATATGGCGGTAGAAGTTTGTGAGATATAGACAAAAAGAGGTTATGTGGTTGGATGAAAAAAAAAGGAAAATAAATTGAAATTGGAGTTGGCGGTTGGCGGTTTTGTATCTACTAAAATACATTGGGCCGTGTGAAATTGTTGAGAGAATGAAAGTTGCGAGATGTAGTTGGTTTACAGATTGAGGTTTTAGGTTGGAAGAACAAATTTTTATTCTGTGGCATTAGTTGTGTAAAAACATATGTTGAGAGATTTATGTGAGGAGTTGATAAACTTGAAGTATTGCATTTGTTGCTGAGGGCAGATCGTATTTCGGGACGAAATTTCCTAAGGGGGGGAGAGTTGTAATACCCGTCTCGGATAAATGGCATTAATTCGCATTTCGGAGTATTTAAGAGATTTGGGCTTAAAACTAATAGAAGTGTTAGTTTGAGGGGTGAAGTGTAATTTGGGAAGGAGATATTTTCTCCTTTGCTTTTGTTGCTCTAATCCTAATCAGAGAGAAAGAGAGAAAGAACAAGAAAGAAAGAGAGGACGACAGGAAGAAGAAAGAAAGAAAGAAGAAGAAAAAGAAGAAGAAAAGAGGAAGAAGAGAAGGAGAAAATTGGGAAAACAAGAGGTAAACTCCATGGCTTAGGTGTTTAATTCCATCTTCTATATCTAGATTTCAACTGATTTTGTTCATGAGAATGAGTTTTGGGAGTTGGAAATTGGGTATTTACTTCAAGAAATTCGTGGGTTTTGGTTATAACCTTGAGATTGAACTTTGAATTTCGGTACAGACATATTTTCACGAATTTATTCGGGATACATAGAAAGCTCCTAAATTTCTGATATTTTTACAGTAGGTACCCATGGATGTCTAGTATGTTGTGTTAAATTTTAAGAATTTTATTCGAAGCACAGCAAATATGAAAAATGATTTACCGAGCTGCTGTCAGGTTCGTTTTTGTGCAGGCAGCACTGGTGGACTTTGGGAAAAATGGCATAACTCCTAGCTTGAGTGTCCGTTTTTCGAACTGCTTTTTGATTTGGAAACTAGACTCGTATACCTTCGATATGGTGTAGGGTTTGTGGCTTAATTTTCTGTAGAATATAACAGTTTTTGAGTTGAAGTTGATGGTTGAGGAATTCTGGAAATTCTGGGCAGTCTTTGAGCTGTGTTTTTAATACGTTTTACTATAGCTAAGTATGATAAATGGAGATGGGTCCTTATGGGTCTTTTTTGTTGATAAGTTGGTGATGTTTTGGAGTTGGAATCATTAGAAAATATTGAGTAGGCGATTTTTGGTGAATTATTGAAGGTAGATTGTTCTGCAGAAATTTACAATCTTGTGTTTGTTTTGTGTAACTTCTATGAAGTGTATCTTGGTCATTCAGACTCCGAATAGGGCAAATTATATGTCGAAATCTATGTACTGGAAGTCTACTTTCTAGTGGTTATAGTCTTGGAGTTTGATTTTCAGTGTATAGGAAGTTATAGCCAGTATACGACAGACTGTCCTGCTGGATTTTGTGTTTCCTGAGCAGAATTTGTGAGTTTGTGCATGAAAACGACTGGGTTCTATTGCTCATAAAAATCTATGAAACATCAGGGATAAACCTTGGCGTGTGGTTTTGATCTCCACCAAATCTTAGGTCATTTGGATGCATATTATAGGTTTGACGGATTTTACAAGTGTGTGTGTTCCTGTTGAGTTTTGTGTGTTGTAGCAAACGGTTTAATTCACGAAGTTGTTGGTTGTTGTTTAATTCCATAATAGCCTTATATTTTCATATTTAAGCATTTGTATTAATGTTTAGAGATGATCATATACTGATATGGTTTAGCTTGTGGCTAGGTGACAGGTCGGGTCATCGGGAGGTGCCGAAACCGTAAGTTTGGCATACTCCAGTCGAATCGAAGGTGAGTGTGTTTGACATGGTTATGTTCAATAACATATAATCGTGATGATGGTGTGTTGTTGTAAGATGAATGTATATCATGCTAATAGATGTTTTAGCTGATGATGTATTGTTGTGAAGATGAACATATAACTGTGTTGAAGTTATATGAATGAAAGATGTGTGTGAAAAATGATACATGCGAAGGGGCTGTTGATTGGGTTTCACCCCGAGTACGTTGTACCGCCTAATTACCGGTGGCAACGAGCGGAGTGTGCTCCCACAGTGACCTAGGGTTATGTGTGAAAGATGGTATCTGCGAAGGGGCTGGGGATTGGGTTTCACCACGAGTACGTTGTACCGCCTAATTACCGGTGACAACGAGCGGGGTGTGCTCCCTCAGTGACCTAGGATACATAGGATGTGGCAGACGTGCCACTTGCATGTGATTGGTTATATACATGTTGATATTCTTTGTATATCACTGCTGTGTTTGGATGTTGATTTGGTTGTATCTTGTTGAGCATATCTGTTGTATTTTATTGAACATTCTCTATGTCTCACCCACTCTGGCTTTCTTTTGATTGCCAGACAGCAGGTGGCTTAGAGGGGTCCACTACCTGTCAGTGTTAGGTGTTCAGTTGGTGTCGAAAGAGTTTTCGGACATGTCGTCACGTGGTACTTTTATGGTTTGTAATAAAATAGTATTTTGAGCGCTTATACTATTTAAGCTGTAATAAAGTAGACGGCTGTTGGTATTTGAATCCGTGGTAGATGTTGAAGAGTTTATTTATTTGTTAGAAGTCTTCCGCTGTGTTTTTTTTTATTCTGATGCTTTATGAGGGGATGTTGGGTCTTGTGTTGGAATGCCGCGTGTCCGCACCGACTCGGGCCCACAGCGGGTGCCGTTTGCGGGGCGGGACGTGACATGGAGGGAGGTCAATTTCACTCCCAATTTCACCAATCAACAAGCAAATTCATAGATCAAAGAATCAAAGTGGAAAAACCTACACAAATTGGGGAAAACATGAAATTCAAGGAAATTGAAGCCAAGAATACGATATGTACAACAAATCACAAGTATACAACTAGAGGAGGTAGTAATTGTTTCCCTACCTCAAGATTTTGCTCCAAATTAGTTGAAAAAGAAAAACCCAAGACCTTGAGCTTCCAATCCCAAAATACCCACTTCCAAGCTAAAACCAACACAACCCAAGCTTGAAATCACGTAGAGGAGAAGATTTTATGGTAGAACCTTGAAGGAATTTGGTTTTGGTTGAGATTTGAGGTGTGTTTGTGGAAGATTTTTGAGAGGGGAAGAGAGAGAGGAAGAGCTGGCTGTGTAGGGGAGAAGAGAGAGTGATTTATTTTCCCCAAACTACACTTTTGTCCTTCTAATTACACTACACACCCAAATGTGACTTGTGTATATAAAATGTGACCACAATACTTATTTTCATAAACCAAACTTAAGTAAAGACTATAATTTTGAGTTTTCTTTACTTTAATTTATTTATGAAAATAAGGAAGTAACCCCCAGTTGGAAACAATAGCATTTCTAAAATTTTAAAATTTTAATCACATCAAAATCTCATCCCCCACTTTTAGTACAAAACCGAAAAACGATAAATTTTTCTCCGAAGAAAATGGATGAAAGATAACTTTGCTTTACTAAAAAACAACTTTCGATTATACTGTTGTGCTTAGAAAAATCCAAGGAGCAATTACCGGGACTTTTTATCGGCCAAAACGAAACTTCTCCAAAAAGTGATTTTTGTTACACGGGTCTTTACATATTCAAAAGAGTTTCAATTATTTAAACAGCGGAAATAGCATAAGCGTCTTAATTCGGTTAGAAGCATAAATGGTACTTTGTTAGGAAATTAAATTACATTGTTCCAACACAAAAATAAGGAGACTCAAGGCTTCTAGAGGTATAGATTCAGATTATGTTCCCAGTTCTCCTCTTGATCAGTAGCAAGCTCCTCCGTCGGGCAGTACGGCTCTTCTTCTGTACCTTCAACACCTGGCGTAAAATGCCAGGGCCATAACAGCACGATGAGCGAATAATCACTCAATAGCTAAACCCTACCCGATAACCCTTACACTACCAACAGTTCATATAACAGTTCAATGATAAAAGAAAGCAGAAATATGCCACATCATCTGTTTCATTACTAATCATTAACTTAGTGAATTCTATGGATCCTTTCCTCACGGAATCCTCCTCCCACATCCACTAACTTTGACCGTCCTCATGAGACCACCCCTTTCTTGTTTGTCCTGCACCGGAGTTTTACGCGCATACACCTAAGTGACATACTTAGCATGTATCCGCATGAGACTATAACAAGAAGACGCTACGCAGTCTAGGGTTTTCCCATGACGCATCGCTCGTTAGGATCAAACATTCTCCCTACCATCCTCTTCTGGCACGCATGCCGATAAAATATTCTGGGTCCCGCAATCCCCTTGGCACTCCCTGCCAATAAATAATTTTAAGTCCCGCAGTCCCCTAGCCATCCGCAACGGCTTATAGTCACAAACAAATTCTCCTACTCTCATCACTTTTCCAATTGTCTATTATCTTAACAACATCTATGTGAACGCATCACACGTAAACCATCCCAGTGATCCTAATTGTCCATTCTAGCACTCCATTATCTCCACAACATCCCATTAGTACAAAAATGAATAGAATAGTACATGTCATAACGTGCAAACAATTCACAAACATAGGAAGGGGCAGTATGTAATTTTATCAAAAAAAAAAAAAAACACAATACCAGTCTATGGTTTATACTTTCTATTTGTAAAAAGATATTTTCTTTTCTTCTTCTACAACATTAGTAGACTTTCTACTTTCGGTATGATTTTCTCTTACAAAATATTTTATTTAATCGTAACAATAACTCCACTTTTGATGATCAGTGCACACATCCTTAACAAGGGACGACCGATGATATAAATCAGTACATCATACAAACAAGAATTATGGCCGTAGCTTTCTTCAATGATTAACTGTATATGCACATAAAAATAAATATACTTAAGGAGGTAAAATTTAACTACCTCTCCTCCGAAAACAAAACGCTAGACTATGGGGTTGTGAGTTTAGACGACCGGTTGACGCGGAGCTAACGGTGGCTGCTTATGGAAGTGGAATACAACTGTCTCGGAGCTGATTTTCTTGGAACTATTTAGGGAGCTGAAGTGTAGCACGTTTCGGGATGGCTTCGGGTCGGTTACGGGCTGTTTTCTGGGCAATTTTCGGAAGGTAAGAGAGGCTGGAATTGGGAGTGAAGCATGACCATTTCGGAGCTGGTTTTCGAGTTACTACGGGGCTGTTATGGAGTGGGTTTTCTGGGCCAGTTTGGAGCTTAAAAAGGAATGAGAAAGAGTTACAGAAAAGAGAGAAAAGGGCAAGAGGTGGTGACATTTTATACTCTGTCTCTCTGCCGAAAAATATAGCTCTCTCTATCCTTCTGTTTCTGTACCGAAAATGGAAAAAAAAGAAAAGGTGGGCTATGTCTTGTAAAGGATACTTGGGTTGGTAAGGTAATTGGGTTGGGGAAGTTACACGTACCAGTAAAAAAAAAGAAAGGGAGGGGGAGTGTTTTACGTAATAAAGGGGGCAGGGTAAGAGACCTAAATAGTGTAGGTCATAATAGTTCTAGATAGTTTTTACTCTTCATAGAGTGTGTTGATTGGAAAAGGCAGCAACAAAGAAAACAAAGAAACCAAGTAATTTAGATATCAACCACTACGTGTATGGGTGTAACCGTGTAAGTATATAAGCACATCTCATTTTAACTTTTACTATCCTTACTTATGCATGTACGCGTACGAGATTTTAAGACGTGACATTTAGATAAATAAAAATGTATAGCTATATCTATAAAAAAAAATATTGCTACTAATAATAAATAAGTAAATAATTATCTTTAAAAAAAAAAGCGGACCATTACAGACCCCATAATAAATTCCTATGTTGCCGTTAAAAAAAATTAATTACGACCCTAATCATAGTTAAATTACATAGCCTCATAATCAATTGAAATGAAGTATCCCATCAAATAACAACTTAAGCTCTCATGATAACAGAGTGAGAGCGAGAGGGCGATCTGGGCTAGAGAAGTTTTCTCCCTCCGCTGCATGTCCCCTATCCAACCACCCCCTTCCACCTTCTTCCAGCCCCTCCTCCCCTCTCCTCTCCTTATTACTTTCCCTCACCGATCTACCGGTAACTTCCCATACCTAGCTGTAGGGGTGTCCATGGATCGGATCCGGATCCGATCCGATCCGCTCAGAGCGGATCATGGTTTTTAAGATCCGGAACCGATCCGTAGGTGACATACGGATGGATCGGATCGTTACGGATCGGATCGGGCAGATTTGACAGGTTAAAGAAGGATTATTGCGCGGATCGAGCGGATCCGATCCGAATCCGGAACTGCCAGATTAGAAATTCTCGATCCGGAACCGAACCGAACATTCACGGATGGATCAACGGATGGTTCGGATTGGTCGGATTGGCGGATCGGATGATCCGCTGTGCAGCCCTACCTAGCTGGATCTGCTTTCCTTTAAGTGTGGGTGGCCGGAATCTTGATTTTTGGACCTAGGGTGGCCGATCGAGGCCTCCGACACTGACGACAAGCGGCGGCGTGACAACAGTGACGATGACACCGGCGGTTTGTTTATGTTTTCCGATTTGTCTTTTGGTTGTTTTAGGTATGTTTTTGATAGTTTTTAGGTTGTTTCTGTTTCAATCTGTATATTGTGGTGGTTTGATTTAATGAAATTTTTATCTCTTCATCCAAAAAAATGAAATCGTCCATTGGATTGATATCTAAACTGCAGAAGTATCTTATGCAAACCTAACTTCCTGGCCTGATTCTCCGGTTATAAAAAAAAAAAAAAAAGTCTACTTTTTGTTTAGGTTACAAAACTTACAATAAACTTTCCTAAGCTGGTGGTATCTTTGCTTTCTTCTTTCTTTAGTATCAGTATTTAAACCTGCTCTGCCACGTGCTCTATTTGACAATTGGCATATTTACTGGTAGTTTTATGTTGGGTTAAGATATCTTTCCGAGGCTAGTATAGTACTCCACCTACCACGAATGAACAGGTTTAGTCTGCTTGGTTGGTGGGTTTTCTCCCCACACAATTGATCAGAATTCGTGTGAATCTCCAAGTCCTGATATGGATGATCTATCTTTAACGTTATCGGACATAAGAATAGTCGAAGTGCACGTAAATTACCCTAAACACCTGCAACCATTGGAAAAAAAGAAGAAGTACCTACCTCAAGGTCCTCAACACACCACAGTACCACCAAGAGACAACTTATTTGGATCTAGCTCCCCTATTCAATCTGGTACTTGATGCCAATGTGGTGTAGTCTTGTTTGTAAGCTACCAACCGACTAATACATTTCACCAAAGAGGGCAAAAATACACCCAACTTTAATTACCAAGCAGCTGAAAATCCTATGTTTCTCATATATATATATAGTCAGGACTCATTGACGAATCCTTAGGTCCACACCTCCCACTTTCCTGCCAAATGGTTGGGATCCAAACCGTTAGATGTGTTTAAAACATATTTTTAAGGGTCCCTACGAGAAATCATAAAAAAAAAAAAACCGGGAAGGGCTTAATCCGAGCAGTTTTTCACAAAATGTATATATATAGTTTTTATAAAAAACTGCTCGGATCAAACCATTCCCGGTATTTTTTTTATAATTTCTCACGGGGACCTTAAAAATACGTTTTAAACACATCTAACGGTTTGGATCCCGACCATTTGGCCGGGAAGTGCAAGGTGCGAACGATCCAAACCGCTCAATGTGTTTAAAACGTGTTTTCAAAGGATTACGCTTGGAATAGCCAAAAAAAAATACCCGGAAGGACTTCATCCGAACAGTTTTTCATAATAATTCTACATATACAGTTTGTCATAAATTGCTCGGATGAAGCCCTTCCGGATATTTTTTTTTTGTGGCGATTCCTCGCATAAGCCCTTAAAAGGGAAAATTTCAAAATGCTACCCATACTTAACACTCAATTACAACGCGTATCCAAAACTTCAACTTATTACAATTTACCTCTCAAACTTAAGCTCCGTTACTCAAAACGACTCCTTCAGTATGGATTTCCGTGAGGGATCCTTCAGTAGATCATTACTCTCTCTATCTCTTTATATATATTTAAATCTTCCAGTCTGGAATCCCGAGAATTCAAAAAATCCTCACCTCTTTTGTCGGCCGTTGGATTTCATCCAACAGCTCTAATAAGAGAGAGCCGTTTAAAACGTTTGCGGGTTGTCTACCCGAGTAAAAACATGTTCCCGGACGCCGTCTGCCGGGTTAGGAGGTACGGGTTAAGCCTCCACCCCTCATTCTTATGTGTTCCAGACCAGAAACCCACCACCGACGACGACCACCACCTCCACCAGCATAGCATGTCTGTGTGTGTGTGTGGGGGGGGGGGTG
>JAXBDA010006316.1:0-21198 GCA_036023075.1 Gaultheria prostrata | reverse complement strand
AGACGTTGGATAAATTTAGGATGACAAATTTAGAGAAAACCCCATTTTCCGTACTGGTTTTTAGGCGCAAAGTTTGAAATGTTCAAAAGTGAATTTCCTGATATATATATATACAGAGAGAGAGAGACTTACAGTTACCGATCGGAGAAGAAGACCAGTGACCGATCGGAGAAGGAGACTCTCACCGTCGCCCGTCGCCTCACTCTCACGGCTCACCGTCGCCCGTCGCCTCACCCTCACCCTCACCCTCACCCTCACAGTCTCACAAGTGTCGGCTGTGATTTTGAAACACTGTAAGTATGAGGAAACCTAGTTTGGTGGATGTGTTATATATATATAAGGGGTTTATAGTGTAATTTTAAAGTATAACATAATTACATAAGGGTTCTTATGTAATGTGTACATATAATATAAGGGGTTTTGTGTAATTTACAGGGTTTCGGTTCGGTTCGGTTCGGTTCGGGTATCGGTTCGGATCACAGATGAACCCAATACCAAACCGAACCCGTTCGGTTATCCATCTGTACAACCCACAGCTGTGACCACGGGGCAAAAATCGGTTATGGTTCGGGAAAAAAAATCGGTTTCGATTCGGGTACCCATCAGTTCGGTCGATATTGCCATCCCTAGTACCCTTTAGCAAGGAAATCCGTACTTTCTTCACCAAAAGGTACTCTATGTCGACGAACTTATCTTTCCTCGCCAAAAAGCTAAGATGTGGCGAGGAAATAAATATTTCGTCGCAAAAAAGCAGCTTTTCGCGAGGAAAATCATATTTCATAGCCAAAAGGTACCTGTTGCTTGTTGGCGACAAAATTTGTATTTTCTTGCCAATTCTAATAATTAATTTTTATTTTTAAAAAATTGGTGTTATTTTAAAATAAAGTATACATTTATATCTATTATACATAGATTACTTAGAAATTATTGAAAAATTTGTAATGTTGTAAAAAAAAAAATTTTTTTTGCAAAAGCAAAAGAATTTCATTAATCTTTGAAAAGAAAACAAAGATTAACGGGTACAATGACATACCGGAAAAAAGCCACCTAAGAACCAGGAACATAGAAAACAAGACACCAACCAAAGAAAAAAAGAAGAAGCCTAAAGTAGAACAACCAAGCGCCAAAAAGCCACAAACCGTAGGAAACACAGCCAAGACCTGATCGAAACAAAACCCAAGACACTCAGCTAAAAGAAACAAAAAGACCAAACACTAAGCTGAACAAAAACAAACCACAAGCAAAAGCCCAAGCCACAAAAGCACCAAACAAAACACTAAGCTAATGTTTTACATTGTGTAATATTATCAACAATTTTGTAAATTGACTTTGTAGTGGGAGTGAGAGATTTTGAGTTCGAATAGGAGCAACTTCAAAGTTGAAATTTATTTTCCAGTTTGGTCGCTTTTGAGATTTATGCACTTAATATAGTTTTTTTATTATGTTCGCCATTTATTTAAAAAATAAATTAAATTTTACCTCTAATTAAAGTAAAATTCGTGCTTTAAAGTAAAATTCTAACAATCAATCACAATAATAGATTTAGCATCAACCTAAGTGATTGTGGGATGTTTCATTACCACTAGTTAAATTAAACTTTGAGGTCAAATACAATTCAGTAACATATTCCAAGATAATCAACATGGGTTTCCTTGAAAAAAATGTACCCGTTGGCAACGAAATTTGTATTTCCTTAATGTAGTTTATTTTCTGTTTGGTCGCTTTTGATTTTTGTGTACTTAAAATAGTTTTGCTTATGTTGGCATTTTGTTTTAAAAATAAATTGAACTTTACCTATATAATTAATTTGTATCTCCAACAAGTACTCTATATCTTCATTTCTTTAAAATTTGGAAGAAAAACTAACTTCACAGTGGAGTCTCCGCCCAATCCTCTTCGATGGGATTTGATGAGTGTAGAAAATTATGTATCTTCTCCATTTCACTAATTCTGAAATATGTAAAAGTTAGATTGTCACAAATATTAAATTTAAAAAAATAATAAATTAGAAAGGTAAAAAGACTTTAAAAGATTTATAGAAAAATATTAAATTATAAAAAATAAAAACTTCAGTAAAAGCAAATAACATTAAATGATTTAAGAAACAACTTTAAATTAAGAAACACTACAAAGGGTCTAAATTAGAGAGAAAGATTAAAAAAAAATTAGAGAGGTGAAAAGAACTACAAAAGGTTTATATATTATTAAAAGTTGTAGAACTTTGCATTGAAAAGAAAGTTGGTGTGGTGGATGGGTCGCATAAGTCACCGGTTCGAGTTCCTCGTCAATTACTCAGAATAGGCAAGGAAAACTTTTTCCTCGTCAATACCTTTTGCGACGACGAATAAGCGAGGAAAACTGGCGAGAAATTTTTTCCTTGCCAATTCTTTTAACGAGGAAATCAGGTGCTTTGGCGAGGAAACTAAATCCTCGCTATAGCCCTTTTTTGGTGTAGTGTAAAGATGAAAAAAAAACTAAACACTGGAATTTTGTTCTTCAAAAAGCAGCTAGGAAATTGTTTTCAAATCTTGTAAAGTAAATCCGAAAGCAACAAAAAAAAATACTAACGCCAAGGAACCTTAGAGATTGTTTCAAGAAATTGACATAAGCTGGCTGCTGAGTTGATGTAGTGTGTGAGAATGACTTGTCTCGTTAAGAGTAATAAGTCAATTTTTAAGTGAATTTGGGAATAAGTCACTTTCTGAATACATTACCTAACATAGTAATGTATATGTCGCAACACTTTGATGATTATACCTGTAAGCATATTTCGCATATTAGTTTTGTTGAACTTAACCTAAATTAATTACAGTATTTTTTAAGTCGGTATCATTTCCTATTAGTAATCTTTTGTTAAGATTTTTTCTCATTTGTTTTTGGTTTATCATTCATTTTGACAAGAATAATAAAAAATACTAAAATATGGACCTAAGTTAATAAATAAAAAAAACTTAGGATATATAAGATGGTACCTAAGATAATAAAGCCATTTTTTTCATCTTTAGTTGAACTCTTTTTGTCATTTGATCGTTGTCGTTGTTTATTATTGTTACTATTATTTTTTGCCTTCTTAGATTTATGTCGCCAGTTCCATAAGTTAGTTTGTTGTGGTTGTTGAAATGGCAGGACGCAAGCTATTACAACGTGGACCGGTACCCCTAGTGGACCGTCACATGCTTCTGCTTCCCCCCCCGGAGGGATTTCCAAGTAATTAGCAGCTTTCAGACTTTCAAGAGCACCGTCTCTCTCTCTCCCCGCAAATGCTACTAGCTACTACAAGCAGTGCCCGCTATGTTTAATTGTTATTTATTTCTCATTAAAGACAGTTGTTTTATCTACATGTAGTTTTTCGTAATAATTTTTGGAATCAATCATTCATCTCGATGTGATGAATAAGAAAAGTATAAAAATTTGAAATAAGACGAGGCTAAGGACAATCAGACCTCCATTTAAGGGTTTTTTTTTTTGTCTTTACTTGTCATCTATAAATTTTGATCGTAATTTTCTAATTTTAGACTTCTCTCGTCGAGAAGAATGATTAGTACTGCAAACAAAATTTGACGAGAATCTAATAAAATTTCAAAAAGGTAAACAAAGGTACCGAAACACTAATTTAGCCAAAGGAAGTTTCCTTGTTTGATTTGCTTATTTTAGATGACAATGTGGAAGAATAAAAAGAAAGGGAAAATTTATCGTATCCCCCTCTTATGGTGTGAGTAAAAGATAATAGTGCCATTTGTGGGATATTATGATTTGGGACACCATAAAAGGAGTAATTTTGAAAATGTTATGCCATATGTATTTACACCATTTTTTGATCGGCAAAAAAAATTATATAAATACTCGATAAAGGGTACATCGAGAAGCAAAAGCCACAACCAAGCACAGAGCAAGAAAAGGGCAAACGCAAACCAATCCAGCGAAGAGCTGAAAGGAAAGCAAAAGAAGGGAAAAATAGCATAAAAGGAGACGAAACCAATCCATCTAGGCTAGTGTTGACATCTTGGATTAGCCTCCGCAAAATAGCAGAGAACTTCCTCCAATAGCACATCAGACTTTGAACAGTGAACAAACCCAGCACTAGCAGCAACAGATGACCCCAGCAAACCTTGACCACTTGCCTTGGAGAACAAAGAATACGAGCAGATAGACTCCAAAAGCAATCCAAGCAGCCCATATAACTAGCAAGGTCAGCAAAAAGCCTCCAGGGCAAAACTCTCAGCAGCAATGATAAGATGGTGAAGCAACAACAACTTCAAAAGTAGACAGAAAAAAGCCTCCAGGCAGCAAAACTCTTAGCAGCACTGACAACAGTAGTAGAAGCAGCAGAAAATAACATCACCAACATCCAAATGTAGAAATTAGTAGCATTCTCCAAAAACCATCCTTAGCAGGCAGCAGCAAATCCTCAGATTTGAGAAAATCCCAAGAGTTTGAGATATACAGAAGCTAACCACCAAAACCTCAGAAGTCAAAACATAGCATCCGCGCAAACCTCTTGACTGAGAAAAACAGCATTTTCAACTTTATCCATACAAAAGACAAATAACACCGACACTAAAATAGACGCCCCTGCCCACAACCTTCCCAAACAAAAAACATAGACAAAATGACACCCACAGAAATAAACAAGACACTAAACTCCCCAAACTACCACTGCATTACAATAGACATGACTCAACTTGAAACTCAGAACCCAAACCCTGACCCAAAACATACCCAAACGAATACAGACTACACTCACACCCCTAAATAACTCCTCTAGCAAAACCAAAACAGCCCAAGCCCTGACCCACTACAAACTTCATCCACAACCCCAAAACGAACTCCTCTTGCCCATTGTTGGATCACGATGACTTTTGGAGAGAGCACTCCAACATCTACAATGATACAAACTTCGTGACGTTTTTCGAATTTACACCCCCTCCAATCTTGGAGCTCTCCCTCTACATCAAGATCAAGCAGAAATAGGATGGTTGACATTAATGTTCCCCATTTGAAATTGCATCATCCTTTGAATGACCATATCATCGCTCTCAAGATGAATAATTCCCAATCTCTTGCTATCATTCAGTGCTTTTTCAAATGCATTCCTTATACTCACATTCCTTCTTTCAATGTCCACCGAATTGATGGAATCGGAGTGTACACTCTCTTCAGTCCTCAGAATTTCTCCTTGCCCTTCACCTACATGATCCTGTGAGTCCAGAAGTTCTCTAATTTCTCTTCTTTTCCTGAATCTTTTTTTCTTTAGCTGTAAGGGTCTCTGAAAATTCATCCACATGAAACTTGCTCATTATTCTCTGCCCCAGCCGCTTCCTGTACTTCCTTATTTCCAGAAAATTCTTGGTTTAGGTTCCCCAAATCTGGAGTCTCTTCCACTTTAGACTCTTCATATTCTTCCCTAATAACACCCAGTTGATTAAATGCCAACAAAGGGAAATGTAAAGAATTTGGAAAATCCTTTGCACCTGCTGTTGTTTGTTGAATTTTTTCCACCTCAATAACTGCCTCCAGTTCACTAAGCTCCACATTTCTCTTGGTGACACCTGAACTTCCAGTTTTGTTATTTGCCACATTATCTTTGATTGTTGCCCCATTGTCACCCTTTTCCTCCACTTTATCTGGATTATTGGAAGTTGATTGTGGAATCAAACTCAGTAAGTGTTCCTTCTGAACTCAATCACTTATAGGATTTTCACTGACAATGCGGTTACAGTCCTCTTCCCAAACTCTAAGTTTGTGATTCGTTCCCCTTATTGTGATATTGATCTAGTCATCAATTTTATGGTCACACTCTGTAACAATCACCAAACTGCCCACCTCATAAGCTTTCTCCTTCAAAGTTTCTTCGTCAATGGTTATGAGTTCTCCCCATAGAGTACCAATTCTTTTCAATGTGAGTGCATTCCATGCATTAAGAGGGTACAATTCAGTCTAATCAATCTGGAAACCCCTGCTATTTCCCCATTCCAAGGTTTGAAGTAACTGAACCAATTTGTCATAAAGGGGTTTTGAAGAGCAAAAAGTCTTATCTTCCTTCAATAGGAATGTAATAATTAAATTCATCCCACCCAAAGATTTGACCCCCACCTCGCTAAATTTCAAACCGTTGAAAGCTTTCTGGACAATATCAGGAGTAGTAAAAACCTTAAGTTTAGCAACCGCACTTCTCATGAGCCATTCAGAGCTATAGGCTGGACTTTCAAAGTAAATCTTTTCTCGGTCTCTTTCTTATGGAACAATACATCTCTATTGAGATCATGATTTTGGTTTTCGCATAATCAATTCAGCAGCATGCTCTTTTTCTTATGGTCAAACTTGACTTCAAGGAGTTGCAATTCATGCACACGAAGAAACAAACAAACAAAAAAACTTCTGAAAAACAATAAAAGCAACACAAAAGCCTTAAACATAAAAAAAGCCAAAGATAATCACCTCTATAAAGAATCACCGAAATCAAAAATTTGATCCTAGATATACAAGACCGCTTAACCGCTTTCTATCTTCTTCACAAAAAGTGCCAAAACCCGAAAAAGGCGTAAGGACCAAGATTTTGTGCTCGCTCATACTTTTGAAAGCCACTTCTATTACAACATGTCTCTGTCGAACCAGGGAAAAAGGGAAATATACAGAAAATTTTGAAAGCCACTTCTATTACGATATGTCTCTGTCGAACTAGGGAAGAAGGGAATGAAAGCCACTTCTATTACAATATGTCTCTGTCGAACTAGGGAAAAATACAGAAAACAAAACTCGTTTCACAAACGGTTTGCTTCACCCCAACCCAACGAAAGTCCTATTTTTACCGCTTTTCTCCAAATCAACCATGTGTCATTGAATCTATAACAAGAAAGACGCCGTAAGGATAGGATTGCTAGAACCACTTTGCTCTAGATAATAATATAAAAATCAAAATAGCAAAACAAAAGAATACATTGAGGGAATCTGAGCAGAGTAGCAAATCTCATGGTCTATAGTGTAACCACATGCATTTCATTGTCAACATAAACTCAAACCAAGCTTCAACAGTAATCATGAGTCCAACGGTTACATAATAGAAAACCCAACTAAAGACAAGAAAAGATGAAAACCGATACATGTCCCTTGTCCAAGTCTTGGAAAATGGACCCTTTTCACACTTCTCAACGAACATGCAAACCTGACTAAGCAGCTTTCTAGTTCCACAGCACTCGAGTGGAACACTATGAAGAAGAACTTCCAGAAGCTGATCGGTACGCCTTATCATGTTTCCCTTCTCGTTTAGCAATGGGTAAATGCAGTAACATCCTGGCTAGGCTAAATCAACTTGCCTCTTCACAGAAACTAAGCTCTCTGAGTATGGAAAAACATGTGTAAAAAATGTTGAATCCGGAAGATCTGGGAACTGTTTGTATTCTTTTGTGTCATGTGTACTAAGGTCGTATGACACAAACTGCCTCTGGTTGAACCCCATCACAAGAACCTTATTATTTGGCAAATACCCAACTACATTAGGAAGTCCTAAGGGGGATCCAATAGTGTACTTTTTAGTCCAACACCCCTCAACTCCATATTCGTCCATTAACCATACTTCAAACTCCGACTCTTCTAGGTGTTTGTCATACTTTGACAAGGCAACAAGTGCAAGGGAATCATTCAGAAGACAAACATTGGTCCCAGATTCACAAGAATCACAGGAAATGCCAGGGGGCAAGGATATTTCTTTGAACGATCCTTCAACCATATTCAAGGCAACAACTAGGGTGACATTAGAAGAATAATTGTAACATAACCAGTAAAAGCAACCTCCATCGGATGACGTGCAAGGAAGAGCGCAAGGATTGAAGTAATTGTTGGGCACCACAGCATCGATATCTTTCCACGAATCTGTACTCATGCTGTAGATTTGAACGTTCTGATGAGCAGGCGTACGTGTATACCTGTCGAAATCTTCATCATTACCATCGTCATCAGAACCATCATCATCAGAATCATCATTGGCATCGAATGGCTCAAGGTCGGATAGAAAGAGAGTGGCGACTCTAACCACTTTATAATCATTGGTTTTGGAATCAAAACCAAACCCTAGAGTGCCAGTGTGCCTTGTATGACCTGGGGGTGGAGGGAGTAGCCTGAATTCTCCGATTGCAGGGTTGCATATGATGATAGTGGAGTCAGCGGAGTTGGAGAGACAGATGAGGCCGGTAGAAGAACCACGGTGGAAGAAGAAATCCTTGAGGTGTGGGGCGGTGAAAGACAGATCTAGATGTTGGATTGAAAAAGTAGTTTCGCTGGGGACTAAAGACATGGAACATTCGCTGCCGTAGTTGGTTCCAGGTCGACAGTGTACAAGGCGGAGGCAGTAGTTGAGGTGGGCGCGGGTGTGGTGGAGGGAGATGAAGTTAGGGTTTTGGACGAGAGCGTACCAGTGTTTGGAGACTGATTTGGAACGGAGGAGTGATTTGGCCGGAATCCTAGACAAAATCTCCATTAACACTTCTTCCGGCAGCTCGTTCAGAATCGCCATTTCGACGCGCGCGAGAGAACTGGCGAGGGACTGAATCACTGAACTGATGCACCAACCCCGTCTATTTTGGCCTAAATTTACTCGACTTTATTATTTATTTCATTTGATTTTTTGGCGTTAGTTGATTTTTTAACAACTTTTTGTGTATCATTATTAGTTCGTCGAGAAATCGAAAAAATAAAATTATGATTCAAACTCATGTTTTCTTGAATAAAGATTAAAAAAAAAAAAAAAGGTCAAAAAGACAGATATTTTTACTTATTTTGGGTTTTATTAAAAAAAAGTGAGAACTCCAATCATAATTTTTTAATTTTTTGATCCATCATCAAGACGAACTAATAATGCACAAAAATTTAACGTAAAATTAACTAACATAAAAAAAACATATTCAATAAAGACCAAAAAAAAAAAAGTCAAAATGACTTATCATGCCAAAATAATGAATCCTCTCTCCAAAACTTATAGTAACAATGTTTGGTTTAGATTTTGACGGAGATTTTATTGGTAATGAGTAGACAAAGAGAGATAGAAGTAAGAGATAATAATTTGAGAGAAATCTTATTAGAAATCGTACTGAGAGAGGGGTGGTAATGAAAAATCAGAGGATATTCCACTAAAAAAAAAGTCAGCTTAGTTTTAACTACGGGTGCACACCGGCCAGGTAGTCCACTCAGCCCGATAATTTCAGGGGTTGGGACATAAATTTAGGCCTATAAGGTTGGGCCAGGTTCATATTTTAAGCCCGATTAGTTAATGGGATGGTTTTGGGAAGATCCTCAAAGCTCAGCCCGGCCCGGCCCGAATATAATAATAATATTTTTTAATAATATTATTATAATAATATATATACCCGTACTCCTGTAGAAAACAAGAGAGAGGTCGGTGGAATTTTTTTTGCATGTCAAACTTTATGAACGTTGGAGAGTTTCACTTTTGAACACTTCTACTACCTAATGAAAGACAATTTAATTATTAAAACCATAATATTTTATGGGTTTGTTTTTAATAGTATTGCGAGAACATAAAACTTTAAGTATTCCCGGTTGTGAATTCTAATTTGTGATTGTCGTAGTTGATTTATTTATATTTGTGATATCACGCTTTAGAAAAATAAATGGGCTTGTTGGGGGGTATGAGAAATAACACTTTAATTGGACTGGGTTTGGGAATATAAATTGAAGCCCGATTCTTAATGGGCCGAGTTTGGGTATGCACAAACCTCGGCCTGAGGTTTGTGCACCCCTAGTTTTAACCCAAAAGCTACTTCATTCCACTAACAAAAAAGGCCCCCCAAAAAATCAACCAATTCCACTAACCTTAAAAAAAAAAAAAAAAAAAAAAAAGGTTTCGGTAACACAACTCTAAAAGCAAAAAAAAACTATGTTATTGGAACAGCCCCTCAAAGCGAACAAAGTCTTTGACAAACGTCTTTCAATCAATTACAGATGAGGATAATGTTCACTCGCAATCACATGTGGGGTGGCTAAACAAAATTGTCTATTATATTTAGATTCAGCCTTAAATTTCAAATTCTTTTTTTTTCCAACATCGTATACATTGGTGGGCAATTAGAGAAGAATTAGTGAGTTAACAACTATAGCAAGTTCCACGTCTCTTCTCCATAGACCCAACCGAATCTAAATCTCCCCCTTGAAAATATATACTACTTGGTCAAGGCACGACAGGCTGTTTGCTGCCTATACGAGTCTCATTCCGAGCTCAAAAACATGATCCACTGGATTGTTCTTAGATTAATTTTCCCATAATTAATGATGTCTGCAGCTTAGACGGTAAAAATTCCGAGAGTCCCTTTGTTTTCTTGTTTTGTGTTTGGATCTGGATACAAAATTTGATTCCGAGACTATAAACTCCAAAAAGTAATAAAACCAAATCCAAAAGGTACAATATTGGGCTTGACCCAAAGAATAAATGTACCTAAGATTTTAGGGCTTGGGCCATAACACTAAATGGAGCCCAGTCTTCAGCCCACCCCACGGTCCCCACCCCAACCTTAAAAATATAGTCTAAACAATGAGAGAGAGAGATAACTCCCCCACCAAAAAATCATCACCTCCATGTGAGTCTATTAACTTTCACTTTCCCCTTTTTCCTTAAGCACACAACTTGCATGATGAAAATACAGGTGGAGCACTAGAAACTTGCCCTATTTACCACAACACAAGTCTAAATAGATTACATATAAGAAAAACTCTAAGAGTTAGTCCGGTTGGTTGGTATATTCTTCACATAATTAACTACGGTTAAACTCTTGGAGTTACGGTGCAAGAAATTAATTTCTTATAATTTCTTCGGTTCCATTGTGAATGGGTCTGCCTTTGACCTGATCGGAAAGTGAAATAGTTAAGGTACGTGTAAACTAGTCCGAAAACCAAGGGAAAAAAAGTAAAGTAGGTCCAACCTATACCTAATCTTATCTGCATGTGTTCAATCTGCAGATAAGCTTAGCTAAATAGGCTTCTTGGTTGTAGAGTACTGTACTATATAAAATGGGTTAGGTTCTGATATGATAAAAAAATAGCACTTGTGTGCATAATACAGGAGACAGAATAGGACTAATGCGGTCTGACCTGTACCCAATCTTATCCGCATGTCTTCAATCTGCCTCGAAATACGCAACCAAAGAACAATGAATCTGATTATAAAAATGAAATGATGCATTATGGGCAATTATTTATAATAATTCACGGTCTTGTTTGATTAAGGTTTTGAAATCTGGTTTTGAGAATCAGCCCTTGTTTGATTTTTTCAAAAAATTCTCTACCCACCACTAGATTTTTTGGACCAATTTCAAAATTAGGTTCTCAAAACCTCATCGGAACAAGGTGCACATTTACAAGTTAAACCAGGCAAATGGATAGTACCAGATTCCACCCCTCAAGGGCCTCAACAGAACAGCTTTAAATCTTTTTTTGATCTTCAAAGCACTTTGTCCTTTTTGTGTAAATCAATTTTGCCGATTTTAGTAATTTTTAGATTGTTGCAATAACAATAAACGATTATGACCCAAAAATATTTTTTATTGACATAACGATACAAATTACAAAATAGACAATTTGGAACAAAGTATTTACCATTTGAAGATAATGTTGGTTCTTTAATTTTTTTTTTCTTTTGAGGAAAAATATAGGGCCCTATTTTACATTTACATTCGGGGTCACAAAAATTCCAAGACCGGTCCCGGGTAAAGAGTATGTTTAACTCCACCAGCTATATATTCTTAGTCTTGAATATTCACCTATAAACTCCAAGTACCATGCCGATAAAAAAAAAACTCGAAAGTACCATATCATTAAGCTTCAAACATGACCAAGAAGTTGGCCATGCCACAAAAGTACGCATCCAGCTAGGTACAAGATGATTTGAGTATATATTGAATCTTAACTGCAAAAACTATGCAATTCCCGTGTTGAAGGGAAGCATTACAAGCAATTGTCCAGGTGAGTGCGTGCGTGAAATTATCCTTTTGTCCTTATTCCAAAAAGGGAAGCATTACAGAGTCGAAAAAGATTACAGTTACAGTGCGTGTGTGAAATTACTCTCTTGCCCTCATTCTAAAAAGTGTAGCATTACAGAGTCGAAAAAGATTACAGTTACAGCGCTATGATTCCGTATGCAAACTATATTGAAACGATTTCGAAGAAAACACATTTAAGTATTTTGTACAAACAAGTTAGGACAAGTTAGGGAACTGTCAACGGGCCTTTATGCCCCAAAGATTTCCACGACGATTCAAGCCGTAGCAAATGCAATTTCTCAACAAATGGCTCCAAAATTCCTGCTTCTTCTTCGGGGGCAAAGGCCATGCAAATGCTGAGCTCTTGGACCGCCACCTCATATTCCCTGAAATAAGCACAAACTTCTGTCAATCCAGTTAATTTGAAAGGAGAGGAATAGCCAAACCATCGACTCCACAAATACAAGCAAAGGTGGTCTGAATCATACCTACTATAATACAACATCATGCCATAGTCTCGCCTCAAAGCCCAATTATGCGGCTGAAGAATCAACAGTCGTTCTGAAGCCATAATAGCCAGCCTAAAAGAAACAGTTAAAGATCCCATGCAAGGTGTTATTTGGTTACCATAATTGGACATGGCTAGTATGTTAGAGCGAAGTTCAGAAGTATTGTGAGATTTCCAACGAGTAAACAAAATTTGATTCATCAATGCATTCTATTGCACAAATTTGACCTCCGCAAGAAAACAAGTGTAGCATGTGGAGAAAAAAGCAAATACAGCAGAACGAGTACTGAATAAAAGAGGCAGACCTATTAAGGGTAGAAAGAACTGGTTGGTAAACCGTAAACAAACTTATGAACAGTTGTCAAACAGAAAACCAGTAATGATGGACAACTATTTTAGCTCCACACACCAGAACCTAACAAGTTGGGGGTTCCCATTCACTGTATCAATAAGAAGCAAGCAGAAAGTCTAGGAACTGTCAAATGCTAAAGCATTTTACCCCTTATCAGCTACTCCTTAAGTGTTCAAATAGGGAAAGGGTAGGTTCGTATCCACATGATACAAATTATGCCAAACTAAAATCCTAGTTTATAGTAAGTGTGAAACTATGATCTATACCTTGCATAGGGAGACTATGAGCCGCAAAAATGAAAATCTAAATGTCTATCTTAAAAAGCTTTAACTCAAAGGAAGAGTGAAGTGCAGCAGTAAAGCTTAAAAGTGTTGTAATACTGACGCATAGCACCTAGCTGGAGATTGCAAGTCAGACGGTGACAATTAAAAGATGATTAGCTTTATTAGGGAATTTGGATTTATTTGGAACTATATTATGAGCCTATATTTCACAAATCTCCCCTTTCTCTTGCCAATCTTGCAAAATTAGCATCGTGAACCCGAGGAATAACAGCAAACAGTTCCTGCATAATCAGGAAAGAAAACGAAAGGATGTAATTAATACCACAAAGGGGCATAAGATTGGTACCTCAGGCCCTGAGGCCGCACCAATGGAACGTTCGAACCATCTATCTTGTTAAATTTCTCATTAGCATCACAAACAGGCCTAAGTGGAGACGTTAGCATCAACCCATGGTTTGATCTTGAAGCACGTTTCCAGTGCAGCCTCTGCAGTATTATAAGTATCTTACATATTAATACTGGACTACGACAAAACATTCATGTGGGCGCTAAATGGGCTAGGGATTTCAACATACAATTAAATTCGCCAGAGCAATCCCTATAATGTCTCGGTTTGTTGCAATGTCAAGTCCTGAAAGTGAATTGCTGCTCAAATCTGAGGCCTTTGACCTAGGATCCTCCACGCACCTTCCGTTAACCTCTCCAAACAAGCTGTGTCCTGAAGTTACCTTGAAGAGCTCCTAAATAAAAGCAAGGTTAGGAGTATTTAAAACCCACTAAAATCATCACATATCAGGGTTTTACCCAAAAGAAATGGAACAGGGGAATCTCATGGTTACTGATATAGCATTTGTAGGAAAAAGTGGACAACCGGACATTGATAATAAGCTAAAATTATTAACGTACCTCAGGGTTCGCCGATTGGGGCCAAATCAAAAACTCATCCCCAACTCGAGATCCCACAATAGTCAGATTAAGTCTTCGACAAACCTCAATATAAATTATGCTAAGTAGAATTGCTGCCAACAAGATAACTTAAAGTCAGATATCAAATATTCACTACATAAAAGATAGACGATTGACGGATAGTGTTCTCATGTATGGCCAAAACAAGAGCAATGTACTTAAGCAAGTAAAAAATTGCAGAATGAATATTTACCGCTGCCACATCCAGAGCTCAAAACTGAGTGCAAATATGAATATTTCAGATCTAATAGGACAGGTGGCCTATTGAAACCTCTTGACTTGAAAAGAACTAAGTTTACCGCCTCTAAAACTTCAACCAGATGGCAACCTATGTCTCTTGAAACTAATTCTGCCTTGACTTCTTCAGCAATAGTATCCAACTCAATCAGCCACTCTCTGATACTCTTTCCCGCCAAAGGCATAGCCTCCACTGAGCCATATTCTTGGGCATTAGACTTGAACAAAGTATCTCTCCTTTCACTCTGAAGGGAACGAGCATCCTTCTCTCGGTTGAAAGCCATAAATGCCTCATCTTCGGCTGATACATACAGTAGAGCCTGGAACATGGCATTAATTTGGAAGCAATTAAAATCTCAAATCAGTTCCTAAAAACAGAAAGGATGCAATACAAGTCCCCAAAATGGTACTCAAACAGAATAAATACAAGAAGGCGATAATGACACTGATTCTTGAAGCGACAACTTGGTTACAACACTTCTGAATTACAAAGGCTTCTCCCAATTCACACGCCAATAATGTACTAAAATTAAGAAACATGAAAACATTCGGATGACAGGTAAGAAGATTAGCAATTATCTCAAAACAAAATGACAAGACTACCTTTGCAAGGGAGATGTCTTTGTCCTTGGACTGGAAGGAAATCTCCTGAGTGAACTTCTCCCTTGCAAATTCGAGTACCTGGTAAAACTCATATCAATGATCACAGTTGCACATAATAAAACTGGTAATAAAATTATCAGAAATTGCCAAAGAAAATATAAGTGGCACAAGATAATTTATGGATTCAAGCATGGGAAACAAGGCCGTCAATCCGTGGTTAAACAAACAACTCTGGAAGAAAACGATGGCCATCATTCGAAACACAGACCTCCTGATAAAAATTGGGCTGAGGCAAATTTCTTGTTGTTGCTAGAGCGGAACCAGCCTGAAGCGAAAAGCTCAACCTCCTATTCTTTGGCTTTCCAATCAGGGTCGAAGTGAATTTGCTCTTCTTCCCCTTTTCATCCTCATTCCAAAAACTACGTCTACTGTAGTAGCACCTGACGATCACAATACATGTGATGTGGATAACACAAATTCTTCTCCAACCTTCTAACATACATGATAAAGGATAAGCAATAAGAAGTTCAATCGAAAACCCAACTCAGAATTTGCGAAAAAGAACTGCTGAATCAGAAACCCAACTCAGAATTCGCAAAATAAACTGCTAAATCAAAAACCCAACTCAGAATTTGCAAAATAAACTGCTAAATTAAAAACTCAACTCAGAATTTGCAAAATCAACTGCTAAATCAAGAACCCAACTTAGAATTTGCAAAATGAACTGATAAATAAAAAAACCCAACTCATAAATTGCAAAACATAAAAAGCACAATCAAATGTTATCGTCAAGATTTATCACAATCATCACCTGAAACAACGGGTGTCAGCGTAACGTCGACCGATTGCCATAGAAACCACCACGGCCGCAGCAGTTGTAGGAGTATTCAAGATAGAAGAAGCAATTGAACTCATCCGATGATGACACGAACCAGTCAGCGATACACAAGACATTGTATACGTATCCATATATGTATAGAGAGAGGAGGAGGGAAGGAATACAACAATGATGTCTCTGATAGAAACAGCAAGAAAAGAAAAGAAAGGAAAATAGAATTGAAGAATTAGGAAATCATGCGCAAGACTTGGGGACTAAAACAAGAAACGGAAACAGTGAATGGGGATAGGGTTTTTGATGCTGACATGGGTTTAGGCTCTTAAAAAACCCGCAATGAATAGGTTGCAGAAGAAGAGCAATAAAATCCAGAAAAAGAAAAATGATGAAAGCCCACTCAAGGGATAATTTGAAACAAATTACGTCCCAATTGAATGATTAACCAACCCCCTTCTCTCTCTCTCTCTCTCTCTCTAAAGTGTATCTACTATATACACACAGCTCTAGATATAGGAAGAGAGAGAGGATGGTAAACCAACAAGTGGGAGAAGCACTCTATCATGGGAACGGTTTATCAGAGGGACTGTTTGTGTCTTGCGGTGCTGTTTTTTGGGCTTTTTCGCTTTTGGGTGTGGATGATGACGCAGACTCGATGGAATGAGAGAAAAGTGGTGCCTTGAAAAGATAATGGGTGGGTTCAAAGTTGGAATCAAGCTGCCCTTTTCAGCTTTTGGCCTAGTTTCCTATTTGATTTTGTCTTGATAAAAGCAAGATTTCATAAATTAAGTATAATTTTATCAAGTGGAAAAAAAGTTTGATAAAATCTGACATTTTACATAGTTTCATAAAATTTAGATTTTTGTAACATCTCTGATTTTATCAAACTTCTTCCTCACTTGATAAAATCAAGTGACAAACTCACCCTTTGTATTTAGTAGTATTAATTTGCGTAATTAATAGGAGGCGTTTACGGAAGCATGTGGGAGTCCCACCGACATCTCATTGCAATGATCTGAACCGGATATCTTGTAGGACCCGCAGAATAGTGTGCATATGCAAAAAATCAGTTTGACCTGGCATTAATAGGTATGTCAAAAATTGAATTTTGGGGCAAAAAAATAAGGGCCCGGACACTACAAGATAACCGGTTCAAATCGTTGCAATGAAGTGTCTGTGGGCCCATCCGTAAATGCCTCCTTTGAGAAGGCTCCGTAAAAAAGATTTTCCCATTATGAATATACTTCTCTATTTACTGTTTTTTTTAAATATATTCAAAATTTAAAGGGACAAATTTTTAAGGGTTTTCGTAGCGACCCAAGTAACTACACTGCCGTAGTGACCTCAATTGTGGGCCCTTTAAAATCTTCATTTGGGATCTAAGTTGTTCATTTTTTTAAAATACTGCACGTATCATGGGTACCAAAAATTATGATCATCGGAAATTAGTAGACACACATTTGAGACAAATTTGTCTTACATGTTATTCTCTTAATGATATTGACCATCCATTTTCATAAAATAAATTCTATCCGACCATATGGCTATCAATATCCAATTAATTTAATTTTTTACATGAATGATCTACTCAATATTTTCGACAAATTGAACAGTTCTGATTCTGAATACATATTATAGATGCCCTACAATTGAGGTCACTACTGAAGTGTAGCGACTTGGGTTACTACTGGATTCCCAATCCTTCCAATCCATAAAAAATACTCCCTCCGTCCCAAAAAGTTTGGCCTACTTATAAATTTCAAGATTTTATGTACACTATACAATATTATCCAAAACTTGTAACTTTTCAAGTTTGCCCTTCATTAGTTGACTCTAATAAAATAGGACTTAATCAAGTTTTGAATTTAAAATTTTTTCCGACAAGCGAAAAATCTTGTTGCTAGTGTAATCAGAGAGCTTTTTCAAAATTTTAAAATGCATTTTAGAATTTAAAATTTTCAATTCTTCTTCTTTTGGTCTCATTATTTTGATTGTTAAAAACATCTCAAGGGCAAAAATGGAATTTACTGAATTTTTTTTGTTGAAAATTTTAAATTGGTCCTATATTTTGGGATAGCCAAAAAAGGAAAGTGGGCCAAACTTTTTGGGACGGAGGGAGTAGAATAAAAATTATTATCTCTTTCTCTTTTCCGATTTTGTTTTCTACGGAAAGGAAAAAAGAGAGGAAATACTGGCGAAATGGAGAAAATATTGTGACATTAAATTTAATGTTAAATTAAGTTTTGGATTTATTTCTAAAACATGGGAATTTGGGATGTTTATTCTTAAATATTTAGCCAACACAAAAGTTCTTCGAAATGTACACAATTTAGTTTTTCTCTTTGCATTTAACTATAATCTAAAAAAGATATAGTATTCATGTTCCACTCTGTCTTTGTGTAACACAAATTAATATCATATAACCAATTAGTACTTAAAAATTGGGTAATCACACCTTCTGTAAATCCTCAATTAAAAATCATTTACTATTATTTTTGCATACGTACATATATGCTATACTAGAAAAATAAACCGAATGGAGGGATGTTTCCATTTGTCCGCCTCGGTAAACCCTCAATAAAATCATAGTGCCTGCAACTACAATTTTTTAGTCTATTGAAAAGCCGAGTGTGACATTAGCTTTGGTCCATCACCAATAACAATAATGTCATAAATGTGTTTCTTTATTGTACAACACTACAATTGACGGATTTGGGGTATTTGTAGTGACCCAAGTCACTATATTCTCGTAGTGACCTCAATTATGAGCCTTATGAAATCTTAATTTGCGATCGAAACCGTATAATTTATTGGGAATGTTGAATAGATCATTCATGTAAAAAATCAAAGTAATTGAATATTGGTAGTCATATGTTCAGATACCATTTATATGGATGACCAATATCATTTGGAGAATACACTATAAGACAAATTTGTCTCAATTGTGTTTCTACCAATCTCCGATGATCATAATTTTTTGTATCCATAGTGTGCTCAACATTCTTGAAAAAAATGATCGGTTCCGATCTCAAATAAATATTTCATAGGGCCCACAATTGAGGTCACTACGGGGACATAGTGACTTGACTCACTACGGAAACCCCAAGTCCGTAGTGCGGCATCCAAACGGTTGATCATAATTAATGGTACTGATTTCATCTTTGCACTTCTATGAACTGAGTCGTCCATCGACGAGATAAAATCTGAAAAGCGGAGTATGACATTAGCTTTGGTCCATCGCCAACAACAATAATGTCATAAATGTGTTTTCTTTATTGTACGACACTACAATTTCGTTCCGCATTATAACCCTATAATGCGGTATCCAGATCGTTGATCACATCATTAATAATCCTGATTTCATCTTTGCAGTTCTACAAACCGAGCCGTCCATCATCGAGATAAAATCCGAGTCGTTGATTACCGAGATCAACGACTAGAGTACCGCACTACAGAGTTGCAGTGCGGCTTCGCACTAACAGGATCCCCGGATCCCGACTTGACTGATGAAATTATATATTGCATTTGGAGATGAAATCTTTGAGCCACATCCAATCAATTCTCGATATAATCTTACAATGAAAGATTAAACAAATTTTTTTAAGCATAGTTTGCAATTTCCACAAAGGATTTAGGTCAAAATGAATAAATAAATAAAATGTGAATCTATTTATTTTTTGGGAGTGTTTTTTTAAGACAAGTAAGATTCGTATCGTACGTTGATGGTACTATTAACTATTAATCTAAGAAAAAATATTCGGTAGAAGTTTTGGGAAGAAATGATAAAATTATAGATATGAGGGAGGCGAAAAACAATGACCGTGGAGAAGGCTAATGATAATAAATTGCAGCTATTTGTTCAACAGTGGCGGGCATTAAGAAGAAAAAAAAAAAAAAAACTATGGGTATATCAAATTTTTTTTCTTTTGATCAACAGTAAATTCCATTCCAAAAAACTAGTCACAAAAGCCGGAAAGAACTAACACTGCTAAAAGTAGGACACGAGCAAACCACAATAGGCTTAAGGCTCAAAGACGCATTACTGCAATAGAGCAGACCGACGTTACACCAAATGTGCACCACCTTGTATGGGACTCATTTTGGAATCCCACGGAAATGAGTAGAGTCGTTCAATTTATTTCAAAACATGTTTTAAAGAGTCTCTTAAAAATCAACTCATTTGAATATTAGTAAAAATTTGCAAAATTTTCATCCTGAATTTGCTTGGATAAAAACTAAATGAATCGATCAACCTTTTATCAACATCCGACTGAGCTGATTTTCTTCAAAGACCCCTAAAATAAATATTGTAAATAATTTGAACGGCTCCTATTTTAATGTGGAGTTCTGAAATGAGTCCCCTAAATGTGGTTTACAATAATGTACACCAAAATGGTATACGGTATAGTTGGGCAAGGTATTAAGGGTGATGGGTAATAGAAATGATGCAACTAAAATCTTTGAATAATTTAATGAATAAAATCTATAGATACCATGAACAAAATAACGAAAAAAATTAGCCGACGACAATTTCTCGATCAATATAGGTCTAACACGCGTGAAACATGTTTATTGGCTGATACGCATGTATATAAACATGAATATATACATACAAATGTGTCTATGTGCGCATACGCGTATATGCCAACATTCATTCAAGTGTTACAAATGGGTGTTGTATGACCATTGCGTAAACAAATTTTGTACGCAAACCCGACAGACCTGGGTTATTAATTATGAGATTGATGGAGGAGTAATTAATAAGCATTAAATTCCGATGGATCGGTGTTTAATATCATAATTGGTGGACAATTAATTTTTAAGAGGGGGGTTAATATGGAATGGATATAAATATTGATATTGAGAAGACTAGGGGAGGAAGATGAATAAGAGAGAAGGATAAGGTTGTTAAATATAAGTATAGAATGTATACATACATCCGGACCAGGGCTGGGTGTTGTGCACTTCTCGGCCATCCGATCATGTTTTAGACGGCCCGGATGTATTCAGTAATTTTAATTTAATATTGATTTAGTTTTACTGGTAAAAAATTAAAACACATCCGGATGGTCCAAAATTTAATATTGATTTACTTTTACTGGTAAAAAATTAAAACACATTCGGATCGCCCAAAACACAATCGCATGACTGAGGGGTGCACAATACGATGCTAGCACCCGAATGTACAGCACCAATGCGGTTTCCCTCAAATACGAGAAAAATTTGGGTGCCCGTAGGGTACCACGCTGTCACGCACACGTGGTACACAAAGCCAACCACAAGCTGCCAACAAACTCTTGTGTCAGTCATTTGTCGGCACCAACTCTTTAAAAAGTTAACGGAACAAACGGCGTGTAAAATTCTCTCTTCTCTGTAATCAGTCCCCATTTTCTCTTTCCCCTCTTAAATTCACTTTTGATTTTTCAGATCAA
>JAXBDA010006315.1:0-21201 GCA_036023075.1 Gaultheria prostrata | reverse complement strand
GTTGCCTGTGTTGGCAAGTCTCTTGTTTCTCTTAGTTAGTTGGTCACCTACTTTCTGGGGTTAAGGGAAGGAAGGGAAGGTTTTCTTCTCAACTTATGCATGTTTCCCAAGTTCGTTTAGGTTTTCTTGGTCTCCACGATTTGTAGCTTATGTAAAGTCATGTTAGGGCTGTGTTTTATGAATGATTGAAAGCTAGGTTCTTGGGAACTTTATTTTCTAACACGGTATTAGAGTTTCTAACGCAGGTGTTCTACAATCTCGGGGAATTGAGGGTTGCAGTGGATGGGTTGGTGAATAAGTATAAGAGTCAGGGTGTGAAGGCTGTGAGTGCTGCACTGGATATGAAGGCTGTGAGTAAGTCGTCTGGGGGCGGGTTTGGGCCGGGAGGGGTAGGGAGGAGCGGAACACCGCAGATTGGGGGAGGGGCAAAGGCAAAGGAGGCGCTTTGGCAGAGGATGGCGAGTTGTATGGATCAGTTGCATTCGATTGTGGTCGCAGTTTGGCTTTTGCAGAGGGTACTTTCAAAGAAGAGGGACCCGTTTACGCATGTTTTGCTGCTTGACGAGGTCATGAAGGTGAGGGAAAAAACCGGATTTCTTGTTCATTTTGGTCTACTTTGTGTGGGTTTTTGTAATTGTGTTTCCTATTTGATATATGCAGCATCTGTTTTCCACAGCTCATTGATTTCTAAAGCATAGCAGTGAAATTTAATTGTTGATAAATGGTGATTCCTTAGTCAAGGTATACCTGACAATGGTTCTTCCCTTTCTGGTTTGTTGATATGGCAGTGAAGGTGGGAATAGAACTCATTCCAGTGATTTTGCTCATAACTTGTCAATTGTTATATCTGTGTTTAGTGCATAGCAAAGTTGGGACTTTAAGAGTATGGTGGTTGTGTGAATTACAGCGTTGGTACTTAGTACTGAACTTGAAAGAGAGATAGGAAACCAGCAGGGGTTTTGTATTTGAAGTTGTAATTGATTGTTACTTTCTAGGACAATTTTCTTATCATTCTTGGCTTTAGGTATGCTGCACAATGTAAGCTCTGATTGCACAGCTGTTTTGTTCAAAAATGGGTCTTGGAAATGGAAAGATAGGAGAAGATAGAGTTTAGACATGCTTTAGCTAATTTGCCCTTTTGATTGGAGATGCTTATCCTATGATCTATGTTACGCGGACTCTCGTAATGGTATAAAGTACCCATGTCGGACACTTGGGATATGTGTCTCATAAGTTTAGTAAGACACTTCTATAGAAAACCTAATTGTAATTCGAGTTTATCATAGAAGTATGCATAAACCTCTCTTATTATCCATGAAATGCGCTACGGAACCTTAAAACCCCATTTTACGTAAGAAAATACACAAAAAAATAGAAACAAATTTGATTATTTTGCCGTGTCCCTGTGTCCTTAAAATGAGAAATAGTTGAATCCGACACCTAGATACATACCCGCACCCGACACCCGTACCCAAGTCCAAGTAACATAGCCTATGATTCCTGCCAATGATTTTGTTTAACTAATGGGTCTTGGAAATGGAAAGATTGGAAAAGATAGAGTTTAGGCATGCTTTAGCTAATTTGCCCTTTTGATTGGAGATGTTTATGCTATGGTATACCTACCAATGATGTTGATAATGTTCAGTGTCTAATTCAGTAATCTTTGTTCCTTTCCATTTGTCAAATCAAGTTTTTTTTCTTCTTTTGTTGATCATGTGAGATGTTTTTGTAGGAAGGTGATCAAATTTTAACAGATCGTGTTTGGGAGGCACTTGTGAAATCCTTTGCAAGCCAAATGAAGTCCGCTTTCACTGCATCAAGTTTTGTGAGAGAGATATTTACGAGTGGGTATCCAAAGCTATACTCCATGATAGAGAATCTTCTCGAGAGAATTTCACGCGACACGGATGTCAAAGGAGTTATACCTGCTATCAGCTCAGAGGGAAAAGATCAAATGGTTACAACCATCGAAGTTTTCCAGATGGCTTTCTTGACCCTATGCTGGAGCCGCCTATCAGAACTTGTTGATACAATATTTCCAGTTGGGGGGCGAAGTATTCCTTCCAAAGAACATTTCTCAAGAATCATATCTCGCATCCAGGAAGAGATAGAAGCTGTTCAGCCAAATGGGCGCCTGACTCTTCTTGTTTTGCATGAAATCAGCAAAGGTCTGCGTTTGCTTGCACAGAGGGCTGAATTCCAGGTACTGTTCTTTTTAATTGGGTCAAAGCAATATTACCAGTACATAAAGTAGTAGGGTTAGCGTTGTTATTCAGTTCCAGTACTGCAAAGTTTTTCCCCTTAGATAAGTATAGTAAAAAGTGTATACAAGCAAGATAAAGAGAGATGAATCAGAAAAAACAGATCTGGAAAAAAAGGAAGTAGGGGATATTCCGATGTACCAAGAAAAAAACAAAACAATGAAGCAGGAAAAGACTAAACTCCCCGTCTGTATAACAAGACCCCACCCCTCAAGCGCAAAACAAAGCTTCAATCGACCATACATTGTAGTTCTTTCTTTACAGGCCTCTCGATTAATACCTGGGATTGTAGTCCCTTAAGCTCCATCTCCTTTTTGGATGCAGAGCAACCCTCACCTTTACCCTTCTTGATTTTCCTCTTTTTTTGAACGGTTCCTGATTTTCCTCTTGACACAAGCTATTTTAATGTATAAGTTGGGATCCCTTGCTAAATTAGGCACACTTTCACTAACTCTTGATGGATGATGTATCAAGAGGCAAGATTTTGAAATCAGGATACACATCTCATATCATCTTTCTTGTTTTATAAATCGTATTGAGATACGTATCCGGTTTTGTAAGATACGTTAACCATAATTAATATACCATTAACAAGTATTTATACCTGATAATACCAACAAACTAAGTTTTTAAGTTGCAAAATTTCAAGTCTCTCAACTGGGATTTATCAGATTGAGGTTTCCTGCTACCTTGGTTAAGGACAAAAAAGAAAATCCCTAATAATTTTCTCCCTAAACATGATCGAAAGTATGGTTTTTTCTTCTATTCAATCCCTACATTGAGGTTGGATTATTTGGGATTTATTAGATTGAGGTTTCCTGCTACCTTAGTTAAGGACAGAAAAGAAAATCCCTAATAATTTTCTCCCTAAAAATGATCAAAGTGTGGTTTTTCCTTCTATTCAAGCCCTACATTGAGGTTGGATTATCTTTCAAATGGTTTGAATGTCGCTCAAACGACTTAGATTAATTCGTTTGAGGTTCCACTTCTTGCAACAGTGTTTGAATTTTTTCCATCAAGTAATTGTAGGATACGTACTGAATCGGGATACACATATATAATGTAGGATACGCTATTGTATTGTAGGATTCTATGCAAAAAGGATACAAGATGGGATACGTATCGTTTTCCTAAGGAGACAATACGAATTGTGGGATATGTATCCTGAATCGTAGGATTTTAACAACAATGCAAGTAGGTAATCTACAGTTTTATAGCGTGCCTGATATCAACACCTCTGAGCTCAACAATGGAAAGCACAACACGAAGTTGCATTGGAGCCTCAAATTGAAATGTAAATGTGAGATGCAGTTGATATGTCTTAACCGGAAAGTGGTGGATAAAAATGAAATAAATGGAAGATAAAGCAACAGCTGCTACCTTGATTAATTGAAATGATTCAATTGGCGGGATATCATCTCATTCCTATTGTTATGTTGTACTTCTACATAACCGGTAACGTCTGGGTGATTATAGGTTGGAAATCTAGAACGGAATAGGTTCTGTTGGTAGCTTGGTAGATTTTGGTTTTCTTCTTTCTTGATCAACTAATAGCAGTATGAGTTGTCTATGACATGTACGTGTATGTGTTTTTCTTATTCACCCAGCACGATTGTTGGAACTCCTCTAGCACCCGTATGTCGTTTAGGCACGTGAACTAACTCAATCGGAGACACCAGGATGATCTAATTAAACTTCTGCTTGTGATTGTCAATTTCTAGTTCTATTTATGCGGTAAATGACATGCAATACTGTTTTGTGGCAGATATCTACTGGCCCTGAAGCACGTCAGATAACGGGTCCCGCGACTCCATCTCAACTCAAGAACTTCGCGCTTTGTCAGAACTTGCAAGAAGTTCACACACGGATCTCATCTATAATGACCGGACTCCCCTCTATTGCCTCTGACGTTTTGTCACCATCTCTAAATAACATGTATACGGTCGCTTGCGATTCGGTCACATCATTGTTCCAAGCCATGGTTGAGCGGCTGGAATCTTGCATCCTTCAGATTCACCTACACAATTTTGGCGCGCAAGGAATGGATGCTGCTATGGACAACAACTCATCGCCTTACATGGAAGAGTTGCAAAAGTGTATTCTCCACTTCCGCAGCGAATTCCTATCAAGGCTTTTGCCTTCATCAAATAATGCAGGGTCCGTGGGGACAAAAGAAAGCATTTGCACTAGGCTTGCTAGGAGTATGGCTGCTCGGGTCCTAATTTGCTTCATTAGGCATGCTTCTCTAGTTAGACCCCTTTCAGAATCGGGTAAATTAAGAATGGCGAGGGACATGGCCGAACTGGAACTGGCCGTGGGCCAGAACTTGTTCCCCGTAGAACAGCTGGGCCCACCTTACAGGGCCTTGCGTGCATTTCGGCCCGTCATCTTCTTGGAAACGTCTCAACTGGGTGCATCTTCTCTCCTTCAAGATTTGCCACCTAGTGTTGTGCTTCACCACCTTTACTCCCGTGGCCCTGAAGAACTGCAGTCGCCGATGCAAAGGAACAAACTGACTCCTGTGCAGTATTCGTTGTGGATGGATTCTCAAGGAGAGGATCAGATATGGAAAGGGATCAAAGCAACTCTTGATGATTACGCCGCTAAGGTGAGGGCAAGAGGGGACAAGGAGTTTAGCCCTGTCTATCCTCTTATGCTGCGACTTGGGTCATCTTTATCAGAAACGACCGTGTCATATTGACCTTGATGAATGCCCTATATCATTCCGTCTGGTATAATTCATTGCCGCGTCTTTACTTATTTTGATCTGTCATTTCTTTCATTGGTTCCCCCTGTTCATTTCTCAAATTTTGTAGTTTTAATTTTCCCGACTACATATGTAACAAATGGGATCTACACATGTTCGTTATAGGAATTGGAGAATCGATTTTCACATAAACACCAGACTTCTTTGCATCTGTATATTGGATCCAGAATAACTGTGAACCCGAACGTTTGAAAATGATGTCTTTGGAATAAGCTGTTCCTTGATGGATTGAGTTGTAGTTTTCTTCTTCGCTGTTTCCCTCTTTACAGTTTTTTTTTTTTTTTTGATCAACAGTAAATTCCATTCCAAAAGCTGAACGGCACTTACAGAAAATAGTCACAAAAGCAGGAAAGAACTAACGCTACTAAGACTAGGACTCGAGCAAGCTTAATGCTCAAAGACGCATTATTGCAAAAAGCAGACCGACGCAATGCGGCGTAAGGTCCATCCGAGAATCAGTAGAGGAGCATCCCAGAGTTCAATCCATTAGAACGGTCTTTAAATTCGCTAACGTTGGCTTCCACGACATAAGGAAATGGATCCTTACAACCGCGAAGGGATTCTCCAAAGCGAGTTCCTGCTGGTACTTGGACCTCCGGGAACGGAACCCACAACGAGCCAGACCTCCAATCAAGCTCTAGTGACCGGAAACCTGGTAAAACCAGTCCGGAAAAAAAGCCAAGACAGCAACCAAAAACAACTAACCACAGAAACAACTAAACTAAGAACAGAAAACAAGCAGACCGGATGCACCCATAAGCAAAAACTGAGTCACCATCTTGGATATATCAAGGGAAAGGAAATGGAAATGGCATTCATTTTGTCTAGACACAGACAGCAAAAAAAAGGCATTCGATCCTTGGACAGTTTTCTTCAATCTTTTGGGAGCTCTTTCCGGATCCACTTCGATCATACTGCATGTGAATTTCAGCTCAAAAGATATGAATATTTTAAAAATGACATGCAAGAGAGTTATACATTTGAAAATATTAACAATTTTTTGAGGTGTCCAAAATAGTAAAAGTGGTCAAGAAATATGGGACGGGGAATACTTAATTTTACACACTTCATATAAACTTTGTAAGTGATCTAATATATTTAGTATACATACTTTTATATATCTCAAAAACATAATCCAAAAACTTATCACTGTGAATAAAAAACATACTTAAAAAATTGTCTGAGATTTTGTGCTTTTTTTTGATATTTTTATTAAAAAAGTAAGGATTATATAACGGTTGTCTTAGTTTACTATGATATTATTGTGTTTGACTAAAAAAATAAATTTTTACGATCATGTGTATTAAGGTATCCCCGCTAAACAAAATTTCTGGGTCCACCACTGCCCATATCAAATCCATATTCACAAGCTCTTGGAACCTTCAGGTGAATAAACTCTAAACAATCAAACTTTACTGGAGGAGACTGTCCTTGTCTACACCGTCTATTTGCTGCAATTAATTGTTCGAATTTTCTAATCAACTTTGACCGGTAAGAGTTGATCGGCAAATCCAAACTATTGATTTTACCAATGTACGATGTAGATGAGGACTGTCTCGTCTAGTTCAAATGTTGGACCGGAGAGGATCCGGACCCAAATTAGAAATCTTGTCTGTACACAGTTTTATAGCTCGTGTATACACATTCCACATTTCTCTCTCTCTCACCATGAAATAACCCTTTATCTCTCGTCCTAATAAGTCAATTAACCCAACTCACTCCGTATCAAGGAGAGCTAAGCGACCCAGTAAACTGTTAGATAGTAATAAATAATTTTTTAATCTCTCTTTACTTCAAAGCAGGACTCTGTGGCCCAATGGATAAGGCGCTGGTCTACGAAACCAGAGATTCTGGGTTCGATCCCCAGCAGAGTCGACCGTCTGTTCCCTTTTTTTGTTTTTTTTTTGGCTTTCTGACCCTTCTTCGCCATTAGGTAAAGTAATCCATGTAAATAACCATATTTCTATAAGCGAGATAAAAAGGAGAACTAATCTTTTCTACATTTTTTTTACTATCTAAAGAACTATATACCTTTCGACTCAGAGGGCTTTCCGAATGAAAATGTAGTCAAATCTGTACCTACTAATTGCAATGTCCTGATTAGCTTACGCACTCGACAAATTCCCTCTCCGATTTATGCTCTCGATAAGTAGATAGAGGATTAGACTCCGGAAGACTAATTGTCCCGAAGATCGATGGGATTTGGTTGCTTGCAGACTAAATTATACATCCGGAACGAGCTAAGTAGTTGATTGTTTAAAATTTGTTTTAGAACTTAAAAAGAGCTTCAAAAACATGTTCAAGCTTTTCTTGTTCACGATGCGTAATGATCTCAAAAGATCTTTAGTCAAGCCGATCTTGAGTCTCTTGGATTTTGTACACATCATGACCTAAACGAGCCGAGTAGAATTTTATTTCAAGCTTGGTTTGAAAACTTAAAGAGTTTCGTAAAAAATGTTCAGACTTAGTCTTTTTGCGTGACAAAGTAACAAACCTGATCTTGAATGAGCTTTTTTAAGGAGTGAACTCGAGCTCGAATTCAAATAGCTTCATTCTTTTATGTACTCTTCTTGTTAAGAATGAGCTGTACTACGATTAAAACAGTTTAACAAGAATGGAAAGCCCAAGCTATGTTCATAGCTTCATATTCAATTTGAAAGTTCCCCATGAATCTCATCCCAGGATTACACCTAGGGATCACATTTCGTAGCACAAAATGAGAGTATATCCCCGTCCCATTTTATTTGTCCATTTTAGCAATAGCCCTTTTTAATCGGATCAAGCAGTCAATGTATTTTAAATGAGGAAACATTGTAAGATTTTCTTTACCAATCAAAAAATCTCAATCTATTTGCAGATAAGATTTTCTGTACAGAGAATGTGGGTTCATATTTGAGGGGTTTGGACACCAAAAGAATTGAAAAAATATCGCACCTGAACTCTGCTCCCCTTTTATGGTGGTTAAGGAAACCTTTTTTTCCCGACGGTAAGAAGTGTCTAGGGTCTAGGCTAGCTTACGAGCATCTCGAGTCTCGACTAACCCTTCTGCTATCTACCTCTCTAAGGGCATGTATAGGAAAGGACCCTCATTTTGCAGAAAAGACATGAATTTTGGCAAGTTGATAATGTACAAATGATCTACAAAGGAACTCTATACGAACACAATGGCAAAAGTATAGTGTTATGAATGCCTTATAGGAAACTAGAATAGCTGGGAAAAAGAAAATCTGCATATCCACTTGCAGGCTGCAGCAATTTGAAAGATTGTGTAGAGCTCAGCACAGGAAAAAAGCAACCCAATGAATACATAATAAAGACCCAACAATGCATACAAACATTTTGTGGTGTCGAAGACAGATCGAAAATGAGTTATTTTAGCACACAATTTCACCCACCCTTAATTATTTTACGACAATCAGTCGGCTAGTATATAGCAAGCAAAGAAACACCGAAAAGCATTCACCAAAATGTCATTGAGTTTTTCCTTGCGTTTGTTGCGAAGAAGGCGGGAGGCTGTACAAGGACTTGAGCTGCTTGCTTATGAGCTTACTGCTCTGAAGAGCCAGTTGGAGTTCCAAATCATCTGACCACCACTGCTCCAACCCGTGCGCCTCCAGAAACTTTTGCTTTCCCTTTGACATCACAAAAAGCTTCGCTAATGCGGTTTGCCCATTCTTAGGTCCTGCATTCTCTTTCTCCACCTCCTTCTCTTCCCCTCCGGAGGTTGGATCATTGTAATAGCAACAAATGTAGTCGCTATTGTTCACGTACAAGTGAGGCACCCATTTCTTCAATCCGACTAGATTCATGGTATTGTCCACCACATCGTTACCATTAGCCTGAGATTCACTACTAGAATGGAGCATCGACTTAAACCTCTTCCAAGCAAACGTCGCCTTTTCTCCTATATTTCTAACACTCATCGCTAGTGAAACTGAAGGTGGATTGAACAAATGAGCCTCCACGAATAATCCTTGTTTGGCTAATGCTTTTCCCACTTGCAGAGCAAAACCAGCCCCTAAGGAATGACCCGCGATACACACGTTATTGCTTCCGTATCTGTCTGAAATCGATTTTAGCGCTTCCAAAGCAACATTGAATCTGACTGAACCCTTTAGGCTTTCCCAAGCTAGAAACCGGAGATCATCCTCTATGTCCCTTCTGATTGTGGGACTTTTGAGTAGGGTTCCTCTTAATGCTAATACAGCCCTTGGTGCACCACTGGGTCTGATGAGAATGAATTCTGCAATAGCTGCAGCTCTATCCCACTCTAGAATGGCACCGAATATGGAGCCATCTCTTTCGTCGATTAATGTTTGGGTTAGCTTGTACTTAAATGGTATCCACCATTTTGGAGCTAGAGCATTTTGTTCTGTCCTGTTCTCTTGTCTGTCGAGTTCAAGTAAGTAAACTGCTTGTATGAAGCAGGCAATTACTGTTCTTTTGTAATTCCCATCCTTCCTGCAAAACACCAAAAAGGCAATCAATATCGATGAATCAAACGTCGAGTTAGTGTCTGGTTGGCTAGAATGGTTTTCAAAAGGAATGACATGGTCATGAATGGACTCCCAATGCAATGGTCATTCGCATAAATTGGTGAACAATGAATCCATTCGTGGTGTGGTTGCTCACTTCTTTGGAAAATCAACGTGAAAATGAGCATTTCAGGAGTATGATCCTTCCAACAAACGAAACAGTGCCCAAAAGTATTCAACATGAAGGAATCATGCTTACCAACAAAAAAATATATATATATGAAGGAATCATATTCCTAACGGCTAAGGCTTTCGGTTAAAAAGCCTTGATAATCCAATCAAATAAGAACCAAGTGCCATTGCATAAGATCAGGAATGTCTCTATGTATGAAAGATGAAGCTCAATATAGAGCTTTATATGGAAAAGTTTAAGTGAACACGGTCCATTCGGTTGCCAACTAGGAGGGAAAGACAAATTAGGAAATACCACTACAACCATCCAAAGCTGAAGGCTGGAAGATTCAGAATTCAACATTTTCTCCGTTTTCTTGGCAACCAAACAGATGCTCAATCTGAGCTAAAAACACTCATTCAGATATTCAGTAAGAATCATTCTCGATCTATACAATGAAGCAAAGATAACCAAAGACAGAATCACAGCGAGACGTATTATAGAGCCTGCAAATTTAACCATCCAAAAAGATCAAACAGATGCTCCCGTACAGGTACTTCACTGAAAGTACAATAATGGTGTATTGATACCAGGACAATACGATAAAAGAAGAGAGATTTTCTCCTGGAAATTGTCATCAAGGCAAGGGAGAAAGTGAAACCAAAGGTTTTTGTTGTATGGACTTTGTAGTAAGTTGTTGGCTGTTGGTCAGAAGGAGAGTGAAGTGTGTTTATAGAACGAAATGAGTTTGCCAAGTCACGCCAATTGGCTATTCTCATCGATCACTAGCATAATGGCTCATTTGTGCATAGTACTTATTGCTTCTGAACCCTTAATCTTTTACAGTTGCAAATACTAGCCATTAGATTAGTGACCATTAGGCCAGCCCATTACTGTTTATATGACTTGTCAACCTATTTCTCCGGTAAAGGTGCTTTCACAACACCTTAGTCTTCTTCCAAACCATTACATATCAATGCAACAACACATGTTAACATATGAATATTAGCTTATTCCATCACTCCCTTGAGATTATTTAAGAAAATTTCTCTTCCTTATTTGGAAAACCGTACTTCTTATGTCTATCCTACTTATTTTATACCTGGGCCTGAATCTGTTTATAATGTACTCCTCATGTTGGGTTTATGTCCCATTTTTCCAATGGCAATGGGAAGCAGATGCGATGGTTGCAACTAATTGTTGGATTGTATTCTTATTTATCTATGTTTTGAATGCTATGGTTTCACCCAACGGAAAAAACAACGATAATAAGTCAGGTACTCCATAGTTGTTGAAACAAATACTGTGTTTCCTTCTTCCAAGGAAGATTGAGACAGGATATTCTTTTCCCTCAATAAAAGGGTGGAGGAGTAGGCAGCCGGCTATAGCAATCTCTCTAGGCGTGAGTATAGGGACTAGATCCGCGCAGGGTCTCGAGAGAGGCCAATCACCCATATATTTCTATTGCCCCACCGAGGACTAGTAGATCACAATCGGACAAACAGGGTTACAAGACACAAACCTACGACTTTTTGAACCCAAATCCCGTGGGAGAAAGTTGTTCAACTTAACAAAGGATCTAATACCCAGAAAATTCTCAGATTATTGAATCAGATCAAGTTGAACAGACACATGTTCTTTCCATGATTGAAACATCCACCATCAATCAGTCCTCAAATAGAAAAAATGCAATCAATTTCACCTTAAACAGCAAAAAGATCCAAAATATTCCGGAAAATTCTCGGCTTTTTTAATCATATCAAATCAAATAAAATAAACATCTTCATCCAATGATTCAAACAATCCTCAATCAAAATCAATCAATCCACAAACAGTGAAAATGCCACAAATTTCACATTGAATAGCAAAAACTGCAAAAACCCAAATTGCCAAAGGAGCTAAAAAACATCGAGGTATTTACCGATATACATATATACACACAGATCTGTATATCGCAAATGTATGACATCTAGAGAGAGAGAGAGAGAAGGCACTGACCAGCTAGAGTTAATGAGGTCTTTCCAGTTGGGAGACGAAACATTACGAGGTCCAGATACATGAAACGCGTAAGGATGTGAATTCTCTCTCTCCTCTTTCACTACTTCCACCACCCCCTCTGTTTTCGCCATCTCCTCTGCACTCCTCTTCCCCATCATTCCCCAAAACCCACCTCTTTATCTAAGAGAGAGAGAGAGAGAGAGAGAGAGAGAGAGAGAGAGAGAGACGAGTGGCCTGTAATCTGTATCACAAGCACTTTCTCTTTGTGTTAATGATTTTTTACAATGGTATCATATTCGCAAGCATTAATTTCTCTTGACTTGTTGGATTTGAACGGAAAAAGGGTTTAATAAAGGATAAGATTCGAAAAACGCCTGGGATTTGTAAAGGGGGATTTCTCCAACGGTCGAATTTGTTTTCAGGTCGTCTGTTTGTGCTCTTTTCCAGTTTTAGCCCTGGGGACCTTGTTACGGAGGAAGAACACGAAGGTCAAATTCGTCAATCTAATTACGCACTGTTTTTCGGATGACAGATGGGAATTATCTGGGTGGGTCCAGCAAGTGAGGGTGGAATGCTGATGCCATAGTGGCCCTTCTCATTTTCATTTTTGGATGACAATTTTAGCCCTAGAGTATTGGATTTCACAAATTTTGAAGTATCGGCTAACTTTTACTCATCAGGTGGAGGATAATATAGATGTAATGATAAATAAGTTTGGATATCAATACACATTTCACGGATATCAATACAATTTTCTCGAATATCAATATACTTTTTTTATACATTAACCTCCACCCTAACAGCTCGATCGGATGCAAGATGACTTTTGGGGGTATAAAATAGTAAGGGCCCGATTGGATGGAGGATTAATTTCAAGGATGTAAGTTATAGAGGGAGATAAGATAAGAGAGAATATTATTTTTGGAGGGTTGACCCATATTGATGTGATATTTATGGAGGGGGATAAAAAAGTAGATGGTTTGGATGAGTGATTAAATAGCGGGGATAAAATTTGACTTAGTTTGGATGTTTTATGAAATGGGGGATAAGGGAAAAAACTGTCAAATGATTATTTTACACTTGTGCAGTGTTAAACTTGATTATGCATCTACTACTACTTTAGAAAAGCGAAAGAGACCAAAATGTTTCCCACTTTTTGCTTTCCACAAATACCCCTAACAATTTGTATGAATGCCTTCCCTATCCTACACCTCTTGGTAAAACGTCTAAACGGCACCTCCAATGAACTTTCTTCCAAACACCAACGGCAGGCGCTGCCTTCCATCAACGAAATTGCTCCATTCTCCTCCTCCATGGAACTCCGGTTGCCAACGAGAAAAGTTGAAAACACATGCCCATCCACACACTCCATGTGCCAGAGAAGTACTTCTGCGCAGAGAGATCCAACTGCCAAAATTATGTCGTTTTGGCTCTTTCCGCCATCAGAAATCCAGTCGCAGGTAATATATTTATTTAATTTTTTAACCTGCCTCTAATTGATAACACTTTCCTCTTGCCCCCTTCCAAAGACACATTGCAATATTATCGTCCACTATTTTCTCTATACCTCCCGCACACATATTGTTCGACAAAAGGTGTCATTGTAATAGGTATTACAATTTGGAGCACCAGTATCCATTATCCATTTCTCTGAATGAATATTCGATGATAATCCCATAAGCGCGAATTCAAACTCATCCTCTTGGGTGGCATACAAATTGTTTGACGAAAGGTGTCATTGTAATAGGTGTTACAAATTAGAGCACCAATATTTAGGGATGGAAATTGCACCAAAAACCGATGGATATCCGAACCAAACCGACCCTATCGGGGCAGTTCTTTTTATTTTTTCTTACCCATGGGGCGGGTTTGGTTTTCAAAACATGATCCCAGTGGGTTCGGATTTGGGTTTGGTCTTAGCAAGTATTCGGTCAAATCCAAACCCTAACCAATCCATACAATATTACTTATACGACATATATATTATATTATATACATGTAATTTTATTTTTTCAATTAATAACTTTTAGTGACTTTTCATTTTATTTCCCTCTTTATTCCTCTCAAATCCCTTAAAAATCTTAAGAGTCTCTATAGGAACTTAAAATCATTAATTGGTTGTTACTAATTTGTTGTACCCACCACAACATTATTTATGTTAATTAATGGAATGAATATAATGCGGGTTTGGTGCAGTTCGAATAAAATCCAAATCCATATGGTTTGGATATGGTGCACTAAGAATCATACCCGTCGGATATCGGTTTGGGTATGGTAATCGCAAAATCCGGACCAAACCGATCCATTGCCATCCCTACCAGTATTGTCACGCCCTCAAATTTAAAAGGATAATATATAGATAATCCACGTGGAAGTCAATGACTCCGCGGTCAAAGTCAAAGTCTCATATCACAACCGACATAGTCAAAGTCATTGATGCAAGTGTCTACGGTCGCCAAACCTGAAATCTTGATGTATAAGTATTTAAAGTTATTACAATACCAATATCAAAGGTGTGCGAATAAGTTACAACCCCATCTTTTCAAAAATAAATACGAGTCCAAGATGATCAAATAACTTTCTGGAGAACTTTCAAAAATGCTATGCAAACACTCCATGCATCCTTAAATCATGCTCCTCCATGCTGAGTACCTGGAAATTTATTAGGGTGAACTCACTAGCCCAGTAGGAAATGTCTATCGATTCTACATGGAAACGCGATGCACATGAGGTATAGGCATGAAGATATACACCAACACAAGGTTAGGAAATTTACAAATAAACTCAAGTAAATAATCGAGCTTAATGGTTCTTATAACAATTCAATTATCACACCACCGTACTCAACACGTACCCAACACGATGCGTGTGTCCAAGGTATTCATTCTTCGTGTTACATGTTCATTGTTATCATTCCATCACCACATTCCTCGCGACACGCCCGTAGGGCGGACCGAGTATCCTTCTGGGCATGCCATATGGGCCCCGTGTCCACTTTCCCCTTGGCCAAGGTACATTCCTTGCGAAACGTCCATAGGACGAACCGAGTATCCTTCCGGGCTACCATTTAGGCCCCATATCCAATGTTGCAAGTCCACGATTCCATTTGTTAAGTTTTCATGTTAACTTCGTGTCATACGTGATATATGTGTCCACTCACTACTTGCACCCATCTTTCAACTCTGACTCGACACGCAACCCAACATCAGGCCCAAACTATGTGTCAAGCGCCAGATAAATCAACCATTGGTCTAACACAATCAACAATGTGCATTCCTCATACATATTACATTTCTAGATGCCACCTAAATACGTTTACACGTTACATAAGTAAAGAAAACAAGGATCTAAGTGGGTTAGATACAATCAAGCAAGAATACCATCAAATTGAGCTACAAGAGCGTGATGCATCAACATATTTACAAGGAACTCATATGGGAGCAAGATGTTGATATGTCTTTATCCGAAAATGACTAGAAATGTTGTTTCAAGGGGGATTTAGTATGATCAAGAATGAGGGGAGTGCTATACACCCACCCACATCATATTTACAAGTAGAATTGATAGAAATTCCCCTACCGATATGGGTTTTGAGCAAAACCCTAGAGTACCCAACTGATTTTGATCCCAAATTCCAAGAATAAACTCCACCAAGCTCCACTACGCGATCAAGAGACTAGATCAAGTCAAAAATGAGTTATAAGAGTGAGGTTTCACTCACAATCAAAGGGAGAGGGAGAAAAACGTGGATCAAGAGTAACTAAGCCTAAGAAAATCAGTCCTTACCTTAAAAAGAGAGAAATTCACGATCCAAGTGATAATCGAGCTTAGAAATGCGAGAATCTTCAAGATTGGAGGTGGGTTTGTGTAGAAATTAAATGGTTTGGTGTAATTTCTAGAGAGAAGTAAGAGGGAGGAGCTCTAGGGCTCAAAAACGGGGTGTGGGGGTGAAAAATGGGCTAAGGGTTCTATTTATAGAACCCCCAAATCACGCACGAAAAGTTACAGAAAAAGACACTGGATACTAGTAGCGGAAAAAGTGGATACCGGTATCTCCCGTCTAAAACTTTCTACTAGCGAGATACCGGTAGCGAAAAAAATGGATACCGGTATCTCCTGGGAATTTTCTGAAATTTCATTCTACTTCCACCAATTCGACTCCCGATCATAATTTTTATATTTTTAACATTCCCAAACCACGTCACGACCTCGAAATACGCATCCCAACCATTCCTTGAACCCTTGGTACACCAAAATACACACGTTCTCGTACATATACGTTTGTGAATACACACTTTAACGGTAATTATATTTACTCTACACCAATTGTACATAAAAATGGAGCTTAAATTTACGGGTCCTTACAAGTATCCATTTCTCAGAATGAATATTTGACGATAATCCCACAAGCGTGAATTCAAACTCATCCTCTTGGGCTGCAACATTGGCGTTTGCATTAACAGCTTTTCTTTCTGCTCCTTTTTGTAGATTTGGACAGTCCTTATTCCAGTGCCCCTTTTTGTGGCAATAGGCACAAGTATCTTTAGCAATCCAGTTGGACGAAGAGGTTCCCTTTAAACCGTGACTTGCCTCTTGCAAACATAGCTTCAGCAGTTGTGACCCACTCGGATTTTGATTCTGAACACACCTGACCGTCAAACACTTTTGCACGAAATGGGGTGATTTTGGATCGAGCACTTACAGCTGTCCGATGGCATCGATTCCCACGTAGACCCACTCGGATTTTGATTCTGAGCACGATGAACGGCTCGGATTGGCCGTTTGGGACCCACACTGGGGTCGCCGTCGGTCCCCCTTGGTCGGTACATATAGCATTGTTCTTATAAGTTGAAGTACGTGGCTGAAGTCATATTTTAACGTTTGAATATATAAACAAATTTTGGTTTAAAAAAAAACCCGAAACATATGGCGGGAATTTGGACCTAATGGTTTCAAACATATTCATGTTTTACAATCCGAAGTAAGCTTCATATTTCAAACGTTAAATGATGAAAACATTGTGCAAATTCAATACTGAGAATCTGAATTTCGGACGACGAGAAACACAAAAGTGAAATCTGGGTCTTAGCTTTTCTGTTGCTTTTGCCTCCCAAACCACCATTTTCTTCCATCATCTTTTTTATCGACCTCCATGGAGCTTGTAATCGAAAATTGGAGCCCCATTACCGTTTCTTCCATTTCAAAATATGAGAATAGTGGGTCCATGGAAGGGGAAGAACCTTCCATGGAAGGCTCCATTGGGTTCTTCATTGAGAGAGAGGTGAGGAATTGGGAGGGGAGTGAAAGTTTTTTAGGGTTTGAGCTAGGAGGAGTAGAAGAAGAGAAGATGGAGAAGATGACAATGGTGGATGGAAGAACCGACTAACACCACTCACGGTTTTTGCTTTTTTTTCTTTTTCCTATGAGGATGATAACGTGGGGAGGAGATGATGAGTGAAGATGATAAGTGTGGGTTTTTTTAATCAAAAGTGTGTGGTTGTTTGTAAGGGTTTTTTGGGTTTGGGTAGTGAGTGGTTGGTTTTACTAAATACAACCAAGTTAAATGAGGGACAACATAGTCTTTATACATTAGGGTATTTTTGTCCTAAATATGTTAAATTTCAGGTGGTTGAATTTAGCAAAAACGTGGTTGTTAATAGAATCACCCATTATTTAATCCACATCTATAAATGTCACATAAACACTAAATCCATTCTTTTTCAACTTATTTGTATTCCGATGAGACACTTAACGATATCCGATCGAGTTGAATTTTGGTACGCTTGTATAACTCGACGAGCTCTGTGCGATGAACGTCTGCAATCGTCAGAAAGATGCCGACGCAGCCGCGCCGTGAGGCTGCACAGGATGGTGTTGTGCATGGGGATGCACAGCACCCCCCGGATCCGGGGTTAAACAAACTCTCATCCAGAGCCCTAAGTTCGGTAAGATAGATCTCAACTTTCAGGTATCCATATGGATTGGGAAGTAATACACTAAGTATAAAAGAGCGGTAGCCCCGACGGGTAAGGGAAGTTCCACGCCGGAAATGAAAATCTCCATAAATGGAGACCAACAAAACCTAACAACGAAAAAACTAAAATAACATAAAATAAAACCTCCACGCATTGCCATTGAAACCCAATAGATCTCCAACACCACCATAAGCAGCCACACTTCCTCGAAACCGCACTTACGACGTTAGAGTCAACCATTATCTCCACCACAAAAAATGTTGATCCTCAACCACCAACCCCATATCTCGACGAGATCTCAACCGGTGGCTGAAGTACGGCGTTTCAAACCCCAGAAAATATAAGCAGCGACGATAACAATTGAGAAACGAGTGGATGGGGATGAAGATGAAAAGTGAAGGATGGGATAAACTCCTAGATTTCGGACTCTGAGACAGAAAACGTAGAAATGGTGCTTCTCCCCTTCCCCCCGCCGCCTTGGGGGTTGACACCCTAGGGGGAAGGGGAGGGGAGAAGAAGGGACGGCTAGAATTTTGGAACTATAGAGAGAAAAGATCTCAAGTTTTTAGAGAGAGAGAAGGTATTTGAGCCAATTTTGGTGTCCATATTTTTTAATTCGTGGGATAAAATATGATTTATCGAATTTTATCCTTTGACAATATTATTTAGGATTAGGATCCTCTCCAATCCCATTACGAGACTTGACGGTCCTGTCCTGCCCAGTTTTTGGCCCTTCTCAAATCCATTTTAATGATTGGATCTGTTGATATTTTAGACATCGACGAGAACATTAGGCATGTCAAAATTCTTGTCAATCGAATATCGTTTAATGTGTTTTCAGAACACATTTATCTCTCCAAAATGGGTTTTATTCAGTGTTGCGATATTTTTAAAATCATTTTTTAGAGATAAATGTTATTTGAAAACACAATAAACGATATCCGATTGACATGAATTTTGGCGTGCTTAATGTTATCGACAAGGTCTAAAATATCAACGGATTGGATCATTGAACATACCCGGGAAGGGCCCGAAAACAAATAGAAGCAAACTCTAAAGGGGGATTGGCAACCCAACCCAAAGGAATGGCTCCATTTAACATCGAAGTAGCCATCCTGCAGTGGGTGGCACCATTACAGGATCTGGGGTTTCATATAAAAGACATATGAAAAGAAGATGCTAATTCTCTAATGTCACCAACAATAATAGCACATTCCCATGGTGGAACATTTTCATTGGAGCAAGGGTGAATGACTTGCTGTTATCGATCACAATTGTTGCATTTAGGATGTTGTTGGCGTCCAGTAATCTTCTAGCAAGACGAACCGCGAGTGCCTCCCCTTTGAGAGAAAATGAAGCATAGGCAGAACAAGAGATTCCATCAATAACCTCGCCATTACAATTTCTCAATACTGCTGCCAAGGCTGCTTTCGAACTCCCTTTTTTCAATGCTACATCACAGTTAACTTTGAAAGATCCATGATGAGGGGGAGGGATCCAGCGGTTAGGAGGAGGACTAATAGAGCTGATCACAATACTCAATTTTCTGGAGTTAACAGACAAGTCTGATACTCAGACCACGATTAGAAATTTTTCTGAAGTTCCTCTGCAGGGTTAACTGGAATGGAGTTTTTTGTTTTTGTCATTCGTCATTCCTAATCTATTCCCGCGCGCGACGGGGGGAATGGGAGTCGATCCCGGGATGCAATATGGGGCATCCAAGAACTCTACTGCATGAACTAGCCACCATTTGCATTAGAATGGAGTTGAAGACCCAGTCATTGCACGCTTTCTAGTGCCAAGCCATAAACACACACTTTGCAAGAAGAGCATGTGTATCTAAAGCTGAATTCAAGTTTTCCATCAAAGATATTGTTGGGTGGATAGTGATCCATATGGACCATACAACCTTGTGCCTTTTTTGTCCGTTACTCCTAATATTGCTTTGCATTACTTTTCCTTTTGACAGAGAGTTCAATACTCGATTCTGGTTTGACAGACTCGTAAATTCTAGTGCTACTTTTACAAAGTGAGATCGTTGCATCTTGAGAGACGAGCATCGTTAAACTTGTGGAGCCGTAAATTTCGTCTTAAGGAGATTATGTCAAATACTTGTCTCGATCAATTTCTCCTAACATTTTTGTCTCGAGTTTCAAATTCATTTTTCCGATTTCAAAAACTTCAATTCATTAGCGTGAATTCGACAATCTGTGAGTTTAATTTATTATTCTATTTGATTATTTCGTTCGTATTTTATATACTAACTTTCCACGTCAAAATGTCAATGGAGTCAAGTCAGTGCTTACGTTGGTGACGTTGCTCCCGTTGCGTGAGAAGAATAGTCCGAAGAAGTAGGTCGGGCTAAGTATATTTTCGTCAATTAAGGTTAAAATTTAATACAGATACATACCTGTGATTCTAGAAATTAGATTTTCCTCCTTAACTTATGGACACATAACAAACTACCTCCCCAAGCAAGAGCGGACCCAGGGGGTCACGCGGGGGCACGTGCCCCCACTGACCCCCGCTCAAAACTTTAAAAAAATATATACATATTATATAGAGGTAATTAAATAATCATCCTTTTTTTGGACACTTTGTATGTTTTCATCCCGGTCACTATTCATAGTTATGTTTTCATCCTCTTCAAGTGTGGTTTACCGGTTTTACTCTTGTGACATATATGCTCAAAATAAAAAAAGGTATTTCCGGAAATTATGGAGATTTGAAAATTATGTAGTATATATGATTTCCTAAAATAATGGGATTGCATTAATATCTAATTGTGGGCTTTTTGAATTCTTGAGGGAACTCAAATTGTAGGATGATCTTCCTTCCATAAATAACATGATCTAGAGTATTTCGTACCATGATTTACCATGTTTTCTGTAACGTACATAGTATTTTTTTACCATGATTACTGAGTGATGGATCATTTGTCTCATATTTACCTGTTTCTTTTTTTTTTACGGTAAAAATAGTCTAATGACTTGGAAACATGGTAATAATTGTTGAATTAACGAATGGCAGTTATTTCCTTCCTTTTAATGCTTTCTGAAATTTGAATTGCATGCCAATTACTTATCTTTCAAATTTTGCCTGGAAGATAATGCCTAAAATTAAGGAAGTTGATGAGCCCCTAATATTGTACATATCCGGGCTCATCTAGCTCGTTTAGATCACACACACACACGCGTTTTAGCGCTTGATATGATTGATGTTGTGCAAAGTGTGTTTTTGGTAGTCTCAGGGACAACCATGCGAATAAGCGCGTTTTGAAGTGCATTGGGAAGCGTCCCGAGGAATCCGAGGGCCAAGTGTTCCATGGCACCCCACTACCGAGCTTCAAGAGCCATGAACCGAAGATTTGGCTAAGGCTCGGGGAGCTTTGAAGTCATGAAATCAAGCCAGAAGGCAAGGGGTGACCAAGAGGAAGAAACAAGCAAAAAATTAGAAAAGGTAGCACTACCTTTGTAAAAGGGTAGCGCTACCTTTTGACAGCAAATGAACAGACGGATAGGGTAGCGCTACCTTTTAGAAAGGTAGCACTACC
>JAXBDA010006314.1:0-21202 GCA_036023075.1 Gaultheria prostrata | reverse complement strand
GATCTCCTCCTCGTGGATTCGGCCTTTGCAGAGTCAAAGGAGTATATGGACCATTTGAATGTGAAAATCAAGCAGGCCCACGAGAAATTTGAGGAGCTACAAACATTAGGCAGCAGTCAGAGAGACTATGATGAACTTCGGAAGGCTGTCGCCAAGCTGAAGTTCCAGATCCCTTCGCATGTGAAAATGCGTTCTGCCGATTCAAACGCACGTCGTAACCAGTGGCCTAATATAAACAGGGCCGAGGAGGGAATGACACACTTCTTCTACAAGGAGACACAAGTTGCGCACAGCGGTTATGATGGTGGTCATTTCAAAGCTTTTTATGACCTCCCCGAGCCATTGCGTTGTTGTGTGTTATGTTTCTTCGAGTTCCCACCAGTGGCAACCATAAAGAGAACAACGATCATTTATCTGTGGATAGGGCAGGGATTTATTTCCTGGCATCTGCAGGGTAGAGAAGAGTATCCGCCAAAAGAGAGAGAAGAACTTCCTCGAGAAGAGGATGCTGGCAATAAGATTTTTGATGAGCTTATTGAGAAGGGCTTCATCGAGCCTATCTACCAAAATTCCTCCTTGACACCAGACAGTTGCAGGATGAGCCTTTTTGTTCGTTCTTCTATATACAAAGAAGCTGAACATAGTGGATTTACTTCAAATGGTACTCTTGATCTCAATCACAGATTTGTTTGTGGTGATCGACCCGGGCACTCGTGTTTGATCAATGTTGGTGAGGCCATTATTAATTACAAGCCTCAAATATTTGAGAATATGAAGCATATCCAAAGTCTTTATCCAGGAAGATGGCAGAGCTCATCTACGCCCCACATTGAACTAGCAGATCTACAACAAAATTCTCCATGGACTGAAGAAGCTAAATAGCTTAACATTTCTTAGCCTTCGAGAAATTTCCCTGATTATGGAGCTTCCCACATCCATCTTAGAGCTCAACGATTTGAAGATCTTAAATCTCCGAGCTTGTCATAATCTTGAGGTAATTCCCGACAAGATCGGTTTGCTCATGAAATTGACACACTTGGACATGTCCGAGTGTTACTTTTTAGAACACATGCCCAAGAGTCTTGCTCAACTATCAAAGCTTGAAGTCCTCAAGGGATTCTTCATTGGAGATTTCAACAAGCGATCGTGTACTCTTTTAGGTTTGTTAAAATTGTCGAAGTTGAGAAAACTCAACATCTACACAGGTGTGAAAGACTTTCCTAGATGGTGGGAACTTGATGTTTTAAAAACATTTGAAGGCCTGCAAAAGTTGACAATATATTGGGGAGGATGCTCTTTACAAGAAGAAACCCACAGTAGAATTGAAGAAGATATCCCCGGTCTTGAACAAACATATATAAGACATTTACAAGTAAATACTGATGCCAACACAGTTATTTTGCTTAGCTTCTCAACCAAAAGGCCTTTGGACTCTACCTCCCACACTGCAGAAACTTGACCTTCAAGGTTTCCCAACGAGAAATCCACCTCGTTGGCTAAGCCATGAAAAACTGAAGGACCTAAAGAAACTCTACATAAGAGGAGGGAATTTATGTAATCTAGGCCAATTGTGGAAACGCAAAGGGAAGCACTGGAACGTTGAGATATTGTGTTTGAAGTACTTGAGCGAACTAGAGATAGACTGGGGTGAATTGAGGATTTTATTTCCCAAATTAATTTACTCGCACCAAGTAGAATGCCCCAAGGTTACTAACTTCTGGTGTGATGAGAGGGGTGTGTGGATGGACAAGAAGGCCATTGATACTCACGTGCAGACGTGCAGCTGCATAAATACCTCAGAACCAGTGGGCATGAAAAGCTGAGGATGTTGACATTTGTCCAGTAGAAAGAAACAGCTTTACATATAGTAGTGATTGTGGCATACTGTGAAAATTCAGTGGAGAGGCGGTTGACCTCTCGTAAGGCAAGAGATACGTCTCAATTAAGCCTTTTGGAGTTTTCATTTTTTATATGTAAAAAATAAATTAAATCAGTAACAAATACCAAAAAAATAAAGTAGTGATTGTGGCATAAAAATAAACATAAAAAGTACTGAACAAAATCACAAAAAAAAAAAGATGTTAGGGAATAAAAACATATTGCATTAATAGATCCAAATCTTGAAAGCACAATATGTCCTCTTGCAAATAGGCCAGAATGCTTTGTCTTCACCTCAACAATGTACAATGTACGGACTCTTCACTTGCCACAAAAAAGAACCCGGCTCTTGTGATGTGTTTTACTCCGTCATCTAGCGAAAAAGGCGTGAAAGTGTGACTCCAATGAGTGGGAGAATGCATTTGTGGTTCTCTGCTAAAAAATCAACACTTAAGAATGTTTTTGCGCCCCTCGCCTAGAGGCAACCCCCAAAATTGCCTTTGAAAACATTGGATGGAATCAATAGTTTGCCTACTTAACTTTACAACCGTTAACGAAAACTTTACAATTTACTAGCCAGAGAAAAGTGGCTTAAGCCTTTCACTAGATTAAGCTAGAAAAGAAGAAATTTAAAAACCCTATTTGCACTTCCCATGCTTTTGGGGTCAAGATCCTCTCATACGATTCAAAGCGCAATCCACCACAGTTCTATTTTGATGATATGAGCAGTTTCTCATTTTAGGACTCCATATTTAAAGAATTCATGCAAAAAAATTAGGTCAATATATATATATTTTAATCTTTGTAGGAGTTTAGCCAAATCTTATTTGTTTTGAATTTCGATTGTCTATTTCTTTCAAGACATGACTTCAGATGATTGTCTAATTAAGCTGAGTTTAGTCAATCGCATTGTAAGCCACATGAGAGGATCAAAGGGAGATTTGAATCAGATGATCTTTTTGAAAATTAAGAGACAAATAGTATAGCAACATGCGAGGATCACATCATTTAAAAAGTTCTGTATGGCAATTACAAGTCTAAATCATTTTTCATGGCAGCTTCACTAGACGAGGTAGATTTGACAAATGAGGTTCAATCAAACTGGTCTCGTAAACCTGTGCAACAAAGGTAGATTTGACGAATGAGGTTCAATCAACTTCCAAACCGGGCATTGGAAATTTTTTCTCCTTACAGGGGGTTTAACAATGAGATCCAAAGAAGGTAAGAATTTGATACAATAAGCGCAATAACTGTTTGACTAAATTTGTTAACCAAAATTTAAAAGTCTTACCATCTTCTACACTTCAGTGATGGGATCATAACCGGCTACTCATTTTTCAGAAATATAAATATTGTAGGTTCGTATTTGCATATGGACAATACATTTATCTTAGGTTATGTTGTGTAGACATTCAGTTAGATGGAGCCATAGAATGGTGTGAACATGTATTATTTTTCATTGGATGAACTTATTGGTTTTGTCAACCCAATGGATAGATTTGGACTCAAGTCTCGGTTTAGTTGGGTTGGGTATAGTTGGGTTTGGTATAAACATTTTGGGTTTTTTCACTTAGGATAGGATTCTTTCTTTACAATACTCGAATGGGGAGAACACATCGCATTCTATGGGCACATAGGATCAAACGTAAAGAAAGGCTTCGTTGGCAGATTTTGTGTAGACTAGACATTGTAGTAGTAGAATGTTATTTATGGAGGAGACAAAAACGATTTCAGATTATTACTTATATAAAGAGATAGTGAAAGAAATAACGTGTAAGAGCATCCACATAAACGTCAACAAATTTTAAGCCAAATTACACCTAAAATACTAATTTATGAAGCCCATTATTATTGTGTGGACTCAATTAACATAAAACCAGTATCTCATTTCTTCCTTTCGGTTTAGCGTACAACTGATGAATTCAACTAATGCTTAAACATTGTCCCTGTATATTCAGTCAAAAGAAACACCCACCGAACAATCATTGAACACAAACTTGGCATCCATATTCAGACATCTTTATGTCTCTCCCTTTATCCAGTTCTCAATGATACAAGTAACCTCCCTGGACTGCAAAATTTTCTGCGACCAACCGTATTTTCATAGTAAGTTCAAGCTTTTCTATACTTCTGCTTTGTAAATGATAGGTTGACTAATATCCCTTAAAAAGAACTCAATTGTCAATGGTATGCACACCATTTTTTTGATGGAGTTACTCAACATTTATGGGTGTTGGATTTAAGATCCTTCTTTCCCCTTGGTGCAAATTGACCACAAATTAGACATTTCTTAGTAAAGGAGCACATTCGTTGCTTTCATTTCTGGGTTTTGAATCTTGTCATTTTACCTTTGACGTTTTTGGTTTGGTTTGGAAGATAGATTCAACTTCTAATTTTTAAATAACTGCAAAAATGGAAAATATTCTTGGTAAAGATAGACCATAGAGATATCAAAGAATGCGCAAAACATTGTTCTACCGCTGCATGATAAGCTAGCTTACTGTACCAAACTAAACCTTATGGGCCTAATCAAATGCATGCGGTTACTTGAATTCATTTCCTCATTTAGCCCTATTCAAGGCTGCATACTAATGTGCAAACTTGTGATTCACATATGTAGCTAAAATTGGAGTGGTTGCAACCTTCATATAGAGAAGTTGGGACAAAGTCTGGGCACCTGATTTACTATAACGGGTACATTTTCACCTTCTATTCTGTAGTATTTTGTGGCTTTGAACCGAAATTTAGTTGCAACATTGTCAATCATCTTGCTAAATGACACCTCAACAATGTCTTGACCTATGTTACATTGGATTGGATATTTATTGTCGGGCGCAGGTATGCATTTAAAAAGAGCTTGGTTCTTCTTATTTTTATTCCCATGGCAAGTGGACACAATGGAATAGCTGGTATTCTAATCTAGCAATAACAGAACAGAATAAAGAAAAACCTAAAGTAATAACTAACCAAACGTTAGAAATTCAAACAATCTGAACCAACTCCTGATACACTCAACTATAGTAAATTATGCGCTGCCAGCCTGCCACCCACTGTCCTCTATCTCATACTCGCAAAAAAAGAAAAAAAAGAAAAAGAAAAAAGAGACCAGGTACCTGAGTGTAAGCAGATAGATAGGACTTGGAAGTTCTCAAATCATGTCTCTAAGAATCAAGACTCAAGAGGCAAAAGGGAAACAAAAAAGTAATTGCTGACGGATATTGATTCTTAGACCTCTTGGCGAAGAATTTTTGAGATAATGTAACCATCACAGAGCTATTATCCATCATAGTGTAAGGATTAGCCCTTCATTGCCTTTATTCTTCTCACAATGGAGCCTTTGTTGGAATGGTCAAAATCTCGAGAACAGTGCAAACCATGTGGTGCCTTTACAACAGGACGATCATTTTGTTCACTGCGAATAAGTGGTCGGTTTTCTCTCTTTCCTGCTCTCTCTCTGTTAAGATTCAGTTTTACGACTATAATATATTTCTCATGTGCCGATTTGTCCCTCTTGTGCGCTTTGTGTGTTGATTTTTCGTATTTGAGTTGATCGTCAATGGCGATGTTTTGTTTGAGTTGTTTGTGTTGGTTGTTTCTCTGATAATTGCAACAGTAACATATGAATGCCGTCAATAGTTGTAAATCTGTTGAGGACTGAACCCCTCCAAATATGTTCCCGTACTCAAAGTTTTATCGCTGCGATGGGCCATGCATAAGACAATCCTATTGTTAAGGTGTTTCTGTATACTTTTTGTAGTCTTTATTTTCGACTTTAAAGAGGAAAAGTGGACTGGATTTTTGTTCAATGGATTGGAGCATAGATGCCCCCTTCAGGTTCAACTTTTTCGGAAAAATGTACGTATGCATGGATCAATTCCAAATTCTACTTTAAGCACATTATAGGATTCCCACATAATAGGTAAGAAGCAAGCCTTCCTGCCTCTTGATAGCTGGTGAGTGGGTTTTGGATTCGTGTGGAGTAGCCTCGATCCACACAAAATATCAAGTAAAGGAAGCTGCATAAGTGGTGGGGAGAAAAAAAAAAAGTGGAGTCGTGGCTGCTCCACACCAACCCAAACTTCAAAACCTGTAACTAGAACTATTAAATTTGTATTCACTTCGCCCCAAGGGAAAAGAAACCCCTTTTATCTAAAACCCCAAAATGTTAAAGTCCATTTTCAGTTGGTTGGCATTACCAATTGGGTGTTTGTTTATAGGGATATCAATCTGATGTATTTACATCCATTTGAAAGCTTAAACGGATATTTCGAATGTTAACATCTTCATTTTTTTTCAAGCGAGGAAATTTCAGATGCACCGAGACATCCATTGGGGAGGAGACATGACTATGTAAGTTGGCTCAATCACACAAGTTGTTGATCCCCATCTTTGTTAGCATTTAGTTACTTCTTTTCAATTAAAACCTGCACATTTCACCATATAGTTTTTTTAGGTGTTTTATTTGCTGAATTTCGTTTCATTGTTGTGAATAAAAGCTTCCACTTGTTGCTTATTCAGCTTCCACTATTTGCTTATTCAGTTTTAGATCTGTCTTTCTTTTAGTCTATGAATAATTCCTACACATGCATGAAGTTTCCACCAACTGGGGATCAAGGAAGGAGAAAGACAGTTTTGTAAGGGCCATTTGAGTAAACATGAAATACAGTGTCCTAGATGGTGCTGATTGGGTTCCAGTGTTCTGTTAAATATGGTGGCTGTTCTTTCAGACATTGGACTCACGTGCCCACCCCCGAATCTAGGTAACATAGGCGGAAGATATATCAAAGGTATCTTCCAGCAACTTGATGAATAATATTTGTTGTTTCTTGGTTTGTTTTTATTTTCCGGTTTTTGACTTCCAAAGTTCCTTCTTTGAATTTTGTTAGTAAAAAAAACAAGAAAATGTACAGAATGGATGCTGCTGACTTATGCTTCCTTGGCTGGTCACGAGTCTCATGACTCAATAATTTTCAAAATACCACTTATAAACTTGTATTAAAAAAAAACTGTGGTTGACCGAAAAAGAAGGTGGGACAAAAATCTTATACTTGACAAGACCAAAAATTAGATTTCTAGCCAGAATATCGTTTGAACCCTTAGCCTAACAGGCGGGGCTTGTCCAACCCAAAATCTATGAACTCGTCCTTTCATGTTATTAAATTTAGAGAACAAGCCAATTGAAATGCATATTTCCTGTTTTTCCGGGACAAGGATCTCTCCAACTCATGGAACACTAACACAAATGTATTTGTCATTGCTCCAAGTGATGGCCGCATGGTTTACCTTTTTTGCCCCTTACTATGCTTTGTGCATTTCATAAGATTGTTATGCTACGTAGAAGTTTCATAGACTTCTTTTTTAATATTTGCATTCTATAGAAGTTTTACCCATTTTCCAATCGATAGATCAACATCCTAACATTTCAAAGCATGTCCTTTTTTTTTTGTACAATTTTTGAAGTCCTTGTTGCTTACTAATTGTCCTTTTTCAAACGACGACCGTTAGTGGAGCAATGTTTGATTGTAGGTATTGACTATTGAGACCACTAAGGTTACAAGTTTTGCTTTTCAATTTTTCCCAGTAGTAGAAAGGTGAAAAAATTGAAGACATCAGACAATTTTAATCCTTGCATGGATGTGCAAGAATGGTTTATGATGAGGTTGCTGCGGTTTTGTACGTAAGTACGTTTGTGCAAACACCAGTATTTGGCAAGTGCATTGCATGTGTATTTTTTTTCCCCAGTTATTGGCTTCGTAATGTTTGAACCTGGGAGTCTCAATAAGATCAGAGTCATCAATATTAAGATGTAGTAATGACTTCGGTACAAACCATTATGAGATTAGAATCATTTCAAAACAGACAAGTATTCATTCGTTTATACTATATGTTTTATTTTGATGGTACGACAAGTAAAAATTTGGGAAAATTTTAAAATGACCCCTGAACTTTCTGACAATTCTTAGAAAAACACCTGGACTTCGTCCGTTAACAAAACGACACCCGAACTTTTATTCCATCAACAAAAAAGCCCCTGCCGTACCATTCCGTCAATTTCTTGATGGATGGCAGTTAACGGTAACTGTTAAAAATTTAAATTACATGTTTTAGAATCCGACGACTATGTTCGCAAATCTCTTATGCACAGATGTATCTGTGTGGCCCATTTGCGTGTCCCACACGAAAAATCTGAATCGTTCACTAACTTTGAAATAATTTTTCAAGTGTGCTCATCAAAAAATCAACTCAATCGGATACCCGAAAATGCTTGATCCATTGTTTCAGTATTTCATTCATAATTCAAGGATCAGAATTCTGAATGAAAATTTTAAACAATGGATCAAGCACTTACGGGTATGCGATTGAGCTGATTTTTCCTGAGCCCGCTTAAAAAGTTATTTTAAAATTAGTGAACGGTACAGATTTTTCATGTGAGATCCGTAAATGGGCCCCACAGACCCATCTGTGCACAAGGGAATTAACTTAATTAATTGGGACTTTGGGCCCCTACAATCCCTTGTGCACTGATGGGTCTGTGGGGCCCATTTATGTGTCCCACCCAAAAAATCCGAACCATTCACTAACTTTAAAATAATTTCTCAAGTGTGCTCATAAAAAATCAGCTCAATCGCATACCCGTAAATGCTTGATCCATTGCTTCAATTTTTCATTCAGAATTCGGATCCTTGAATTCTGAATGAAAAATTGAAACAATGGGTCAAGCACTTATGGGTATGCGATTGAGCTGATTTTTCATGAGCCCACTTAAAAAATTATTTTAAAATTAGTGAATGGTTCGGATTTTTCGTGTGGGACACGTAAATGGGCTCCACAGACCCATCTATGCACAAGGGACTTAACTTAATCAATTGGGTCTGTGGGGCCCATTTACAGGTCCCACACGAAAAATCTGAACCGTTCACTAATTTTAAAATAATTTTTTAAGTGGGCTTATGAAAAATCAGCTCAATCGGATACCCGTAACTACTTAATCCATTGTGTCATTGGATCATTATTTTACCCATAAGTTGCCGTTAACTGCCATCCATCAAGAAATTGACGGAATGGTACGGCAGGGGCTTTTTTGTTGACGGAATAAAAGTTCGGGTGTCGTTTTGTTAACGGACGAAGTCCAGGTGTTTTTCTAAGAATTGTCAGAAAGTTCAGGGATCATTTTGAAATTATCCCTAAAAATTTCGATTTATTTGACTTTACTCTACAAAAAAACCTCCATAGTGGAATTCCACGTGCAAAGCACGTGAACCACTACTAGTACAGAGTAAAGATACAAGACTCGCACTGACTGCCGCGTCTGGACACGTCAAAGAGGACTTTTCCAAAGGATTTTTCGGACCACCGTCCTGTCATGGGCCAAGCCAGTAGGCCCGTGGACAAGAACTGAAACCAAAAGAAGATGTTTTTGAATTCTGTCAAAAGACATAACCTACCCACAAGACAACAGCCAATAGCATTATAGTTGAGGGTTAAATAGTCCTTTTGTTGAGGCCCGTGGACGAAAAATCATCCATCCTTTCCCTCTTTATATATTGTGTGTTCATGGATGGTTTGTAAAATGCATGGATATAATTGATTGGCTAGTGAGTGGAAATTTTAGTCGTTGCAGGTTTGCGGGACTAAAATTTATTTAGCCATCAAAATGGAAAGAAAATCTTCCAGATAAAACGTTACTAGCCATCACTGACCTTGACCTTTTTTTAGCGATTGAGAATAGTATGTGGCAACTTTGGCTGGCTGGATTCGAAGTTGCCCAGAAATTACTATTGAATGAATGGACATCGCATCACTGAGCTTCTGGAAATCATTCACACCCAAGGGTGGATCCAGTGTAGACCCCCCTGAAAAGGAAGTAATATATATACTCCCTTCGTCCCTTTTATAGTGTGTACATTTTCATTTTGGGTTATCCCTTAATAAGTGTGTGTTTTGAAAAGTTAGTGGGTACATTTCCTATTTTGCCCTTAAAAGTAGATTTATTTTTAAAAAGTTAGTGGGTATTATTATATTGATAAGGGTAAGTAATGGAAAGTAGATGTAAAAGTTGTAAAAGTCGATGTGAGAGAAAAATAGTTGGAATTCTCAGGTAACACACTTAAAAAGGGACGGAGGGAGTATAAATTAGCGTGAAGCATGACTAATGTTGTTCATTGTTCGAGTGGTAAGGCGTTTGCGTTCCGCAGGAGAGAACTCGCGTTCGACGCCGACGCTGGCGTGTCCTTTTTGTTAAATAGTTAAACAAAAACATGTAATATGTTTAAAATAGTCCTTAAACTAGCAGGAATTAGTAAGTGTTACCAGTGGTAAGATATTGGGCTGCCACCTTGTTGTCTCATGTTCGATTCCCATCTCTCTTACATTTTCTTTTTTTTGTTTTTTAAATAGTTAGAAAAATCTCTCTTCACACAATTTTGAGTGTTTTGAGTCTCAAACCCACCCTAAAACTAACTTGTATTGCATTGGTACCACAAAGGCAATTATGATTTTGTTATTTACTACACAAAACAATTATTATATGCTACAAATTTCACGTAAAAATACATAAATATTTAGGTTCTTTATGTAACATCAAAATACTAACAATACTTGAAGCGAATTCGTCTAAGGCCTTCAAACGTATAAGAGTAATCCTGAAATAGTGAACCCCCTGGAGCAAATTTCTGGATCCGCCACTGTTCACACCCAATTTTCCACGAATTTATCTCCTTCTTTTTGTAAAATACAAATAATTATGGGAGAAACACAATTTATTAGTAGTAAAAATAGAATAGAAAAATACGGGGTGTTACACTTGTTCCCACCGGGATAGAATAGCCGGACTATTCAGTCTTATTAGCTCAGTGATGTGATTATTTTAATGTTAGGATTAGCAATTTAGGTAATTATTTTAATGTTATCCATATCCAGTTTGTCCAATTCCTTCTCCAAGGCGTCGTCCTTTTGATCATTGGATTTTATGGGATACGTTTTCTTACCCGTGACATACTTCCACATGCCTTTTCCTTAAAGAAAACTACGCATGAGATCATGAGAACAATGGCTATAATTGAGACCATCTAATTTGATGGAGATGGTTTGAACAACATCTCCGTCAAATTGAGAACATAAAGTGTCATGGGCCAAGCCAGTAGGCCCGTGGACAAGACCTGAAACCAAAACAAGATGTTTTTGAATTCTGTCAAAGGACATAACCTACCCACAAGACAACCACCAATAGCATTATAGTTGAGGGTTAAATAGTCCTTTTGTTGAGGCCCGTGGACGAAAAATCGTCCATCCTCCTCTTTATATATTGTGTGTTCCTGGATGGTTCGTTAAAATGCATGGATTTAATTGATTGGCTTTATAAGTGAGTGGAAATTTTAGTCGTTGATTTGCAAGACTAAAATTTATTTAGCCATCAAAATGGAAAGAAAATCTTGCAGATAAAACGTTGCTAGCCATCACTGACCTCTAACCTTTATGTAGCCATCAGTAATATTGACAACTTTGGCTGGATTCGAAGTTGCCCAGAAATTATTATTGAATCATCAAATCACTGACATCTCTGACCTCTTGAAAATCATTCACACCCAATTTTCCATGAATTTATCTCCTTCTTCTTCTAATTCGTTTTGTAAAATACAAATAATTATGGAAGAGAGAATTTATTAGGAAAAAAAAACTAAAAATAGACTAGAAAAATACGGGGTGTTACACTCTAGGATACAATAGCCGGACTATTCAGTGTAAGTTGAGCTCAAAGCTCTACCATAGAAACACCCTAACAGTTGTAGTTTGCTGAGTAATCTCAGTATAAGACTATATATAGAATGATACCAATAGAGAGGAGTAATAAAGAGCGTTGATCACTCACTGCCTAAGGTTTTCAAACCCATCGGCTTATACGTGCTTAGCACGGTACCATGCTCCTAGTGCACAATAGGGCCCCCAAATCCGTGAAAAGCATGTTCAAATGGACCAAAATAAAGTTTAGATTGGGTTCTTTCATTTTTAATGTTCATTCTTTGGCCAACATTATGTGGTGGGAGTGACAAAAGACAAGCTTTGCCAAAATCTTCTCACTGCATAATTCCACAACATAATAATGGTGATTCTTGTTTATCTTCCCTTTCAAAAGATTCGGTTACTTTCTACTCGAGGTGATAAGATTTTCTTTAATAGATATCTTCGGTTTGAGGTCTTACGTCTATGATATACATAAAAGAGTCAGTCGATATGAAGAATAACATCTTATCTTTTTAATAATCGAGTGTCACAGTTAACTTGTGCATACCTTGACTAATTTTGGAACTCTAGAGTTAACGATCAGGTCAACCCGCTAATGGTCCCGAGATTTGAAACGCTTGGTCTTTGTGAGATTCGACTTTGTGACCTTTTGACAGTCAACCCTTTAGTTGATATCTCATGGCCCTCTGCCAATAATATTGGTAATGAAACAAAAGGTTTATTACAGAGAAATATCTCACGAATTGGAATCCACCCAGTAATACTAGAATAGCTTTACGGATTTTAAATTGAAAGTCATTTGAATCTCAACAGGTAGACCAATGAATAACATTTTGGTGCTCACTCCATCTTGATTTGTGTTTTTATGGGTTGGATTGAATGAGTGTAGCAAACCCCAGGATCAATTGTGAGACGCACCCGACCTAGAATAATTGGACTAAAGCCATAGCTGATACCGCTCAGGAGGAAATATTGATCTATTACCATGTTGCAGACTATGTCCACGCTCCCACCTAATTTGAAGTTAAATTGGAACTCCTTCTCCTAACCATCTGGTCCCAAGGATCTACCCAAGATCGGCGGGAGAGGAGCAACTTTAGGTCCGCTGCTCCAACCACTTAAACTACCACCTCGGTGATAACTCCCTCTTGATTCACACCAGTGAACGTTCGGCACAATCCTTACCAAAGGAATTAAATCAATTCTCATGTCTGCTATGTACGTGAATTATTGACGGACCTAGCAGACATGAATTAGAATATGTTTTAGGGTACAGGGAGAATACTTTTCCTTTTTCCAAAACATTTGTAGATCTAGTTTGCCTTTGCCACTTGATATTATAAAATCAATATTTTATCAACTGACAAACTGTCACATATTTATTTTCTTTGATAAAATCAAAATTTTCTCAAGTTAATCAAAATTGATTTTATCAAATGAGGAAGAGATTTGATAAAATCTTAACTTTTTTAATACAAAAAAACTGAGATTTTATCAAACTTCTTCCTCTTTTAATAAAATCAATGATTGAGTTTATCACATTTTGATAAAATCTTTCGGGAAACTAAGCATAAAAATTTCCGAACGGGAGAATTTTAAATACGCAATGATTTAATCACAGGAGTATATACACGATGCAATATAGAATTCCACCAATCATGGAATCAGTTATACTTTCTATAAAATACACTACAAATAGCTTCTTCCTTTTTTTTATTGAACTGCAAAAGGGTGAGAGAGGCAACCAGCCCAATAACTCCTTTGGCGTGATTCTAGGGGCTCCTGGTCCGCTGTGAAATATGCGGTTCGAGTCATAGATACTGTCCGGAAGGATATGCCGTCACTACAACACCACCTAGGACACCAGCTCTACAAAGACATGCCAAGGATGAGACTCGAAACCAAGTCATCTCTGAAGAGTGAAAAACTTAGCATCCAAGCAAACTGCAAATAGTTTATCTCGCGTTATTCTTCCCGCGTTTTCAAAACCGTGTGGAAACCACATGAAGTTAACGTTGGGCCCTTCATTATTGATGTTCATTCGCTAGCCAACACTATGTGGTGGGATGTGACAAAAGACGAGCTTGGCCAAAATTTTCTCACTAGAGAATTCCATAACACAATAATGGTGATTTTTGTTTAAATTCCCTTTCAGAAGATTTGGTATTAATTTTTGTTTAACACGAGCTTATTCTGCTTTACGAGACAGATCATTTTCTCACAATACATCAGCATACCTTATCCAATAAGCCAACCCACTTAAAAAGTCAGGAATTTAAACAGGCTCTGATCTTATGGTGTCGCTTGCATCTTTGAGGTTTAGAGGGAAAATAAATACATACGAACAAGAAGAACTAAATGCTTCACAAATCCCTTTTCTTTTCATTTCCTTCAACGACTCCCTTTGATTCTAGCTGGATCAAGGTTACTTCTCGGACCCCCACTGAATAATGGTTACGAACATTTTTTGAGAGTTGTTTGTTTCTTTGTCTACCGAATATTTTTTTGAGGTTAACAAAAAGACTTATAGTCTGAATATATCTCTCACACACTATTGTTGTTGCAAGATAAATTGTCCGGACCATGGAAAGCACTTTTGGATGGCTTAAATTGCGCTATGCAATGCAGCGCATTTGCTGCATTGCACCATCCCCGCTTCCCGGAGTCAGTGAGGGTAAGAACAAGTTGAATCTATTTCTTGTCTATTCTATATACTCACCTCTGTTCGATAGTTCCTCACGATATAAGCAGTGTAATTTTCAAATCAAAACGTATTTTATTTTTGTTTCTAAATTTTTTATAATTTTCACACTAAATTAAAGAACTAATAAAGAAATTTAATTTGTTGCAAAGAAACTCAAAAAGTCATGTAAAGAAGTAGTAAGTACTTTATTTTTTAAACAAAATTACGCGTCCTCCTACAAGGAACTACTAGTATATTAACATTGGAAATGAGGGAGTATATCATGGAACCAGTCAACCAGATCCCCTATTTCAAAAACCCTGGCCGTTGGATCACACATATGCCGGGTGACCCATCATGATTTCAATTTTGTACATGCTGCAATATTCTTATGCTTTTCCATGGAAGGATTGCTCTCATAACAGAGAGACCACAAAAAAAGGATCACAAAAAAAGGATTAAATCGTACAACCATCTACTAGTCATGGAAAAAAATTTGGCTATAGGCACATCGACAATAATGGAAACCCAAAAGAAGATCTTTTTGACTTTTGTCAGAGGACATTACTACGTTTCCTCCCAAGTTCCCAACCACAGGGGCCATCAATAATTTTACCGGTTTGACCCAAAAAAGGAAAAAAATCACTGTTGTCCTCCAGGTGGCATATAGACATTGGACAATGAGAGAACAAGATAGCGAAAGTGTATGAGACAAGAAAAGAGAACATGAAAACAAACATGAGAAGGCATCCAAGATAAGATTTTCAGTTCATTGCGATCGGAGATGGCTAAGGTAAGACATTACAGTAGTACTTCCAGGGGTTTTGGGACAAAGTAATTCATCCGTATTAGTATTTTTTTTGGCCTTATTAAAAAAAAATTGCATTTATCAGTTTATATTTTGTAGATTATTGGCTCCTCTCTATAAGAAGAATCTAAAAAAAATTATAATCAAATTTTTTCAAAGAATTAAATAAAGACAAAAATAATTCTAATTTTTATGAATTATTGGTTAAAATTTTATACTCTTAATTAGGTTCCACTTGTCGAGACGAACCAATAATTCACGAGGAATCGATGTAAAACTAACAAATGCAAAAAAAAATAAAATAAATTGAATAAGGACTAAAAATTCAAATGGATTATATTTTCCAAAACACCAGCATGCAGTCATGCTTGTAATTTGTTGATGGTTAGAGATGGCTAGGTAAGACGTCACAAGCTCATGGAGAACCCACTATGATTTCAGGTAAAGATTATTCCAAGACCTCTATAAATATTTTTTTTTCATCGGTAACGACTTGTTTATCACATGAGACCTTAATTTATCTCGCCTTATTTTAGGCCTATGTTACATGGACTTGGGTATCAGGTGCAGCCGTAAAGATCTGTCTAATGAATTTCCGAAGTACCACAAAAAAGGTAAGTGACTCTGGGTTTATTACCCGGAGAGGCTCGCTTTTGTTACCGTTCATATAATCCATCAAACATTTTTCAGCCATTTTGGAAGGTACTAAGCTCCTTCTTCACCTGAGTTTATTTGTTTATTTTTTAAACCGTAAAATTTTAATAAGAAACCTGACAAAGTGTACATCAAGTCAGAAAAAGGGGGGAATCAAACCAAAAGTTGAATAAAAAAACACACCCACACTTACAGGGAAAGAAAACACACACACACGGCATAATTGAAACCCAACACAAAAGCCCTTACAACCCCGATCGTCATATGTTAGCAGGTGAGGTCATCACCAAACACCGTCTTTCGACACAACAAACTCGGATCAGGGGCCGGGAGATCCATGTTTGTAGGTGGGATCAGCAAGATACGAATAGTAAAAGGCTGCAATTAAGGAGTCTCATTACCTACTATTATTAATTCACGACTTTAGTTTAAAAATACGACATTTTTTCCTTTTTCTAGAGTTTTTCCAATTTTTGGCTTATCGTGATTTACGAGACAAATTATTCTCTCACGATACATCAGTACACCTTATCTAATAAGCCAACCCACCTAAAAAGTCAGGAATTGAAACATGCTCTAATATTGATCTTATGGTGTTGCTTGCATCTTTGCATTTTAGAGTGATAATATATAAATAAATACAAACAAGAAGAATTCAATGCTTCACAAATCCCTTTTAATTTCTTTTCATTTCCTTCCACAACTCCCTTTGATTCCGGATCAAAATCATGAACAAGAACATAAATATATATAAGTTAAAGGATCTTTTATTATAGCTGCTAGATCTAACAATTGATGTTAATCATATGTTTAGTGGGCTCTATTTAGATATTGCACTTTTTCATTACACCTTTTTCACATATTCAAGGGTAACATTGTAAATTCATGTGGATAAAGATAAAAAAGGGAGTGTGAATTGTAAAATGGAGGGTGTGAAAATTATTTTCCTATTTAATTTGGTGGGAGAGTTAATTAGACATCTTATACATAAAATATCATTATGATTCCAAAATGGTAAATCAATAAACCGCGGCATAAAATAACCATCATTTGAAGCACAAATCACTAAAATAGTAAATCAATAAATCATATTCACAGTATGAAATAACCATCTTTTAAAGCACGTGTGAATATGGTTTATTGGTGTACCATTTTTAATGTACCGAAAAAGCACAAGCATTGAATCGAAAAAAAAAATCACCACTAACAAGAAATTCTTAGCAAAAACACTCAACATAGTTTGGAGCAGTCTTGATCTCTCGACGACGGCATCACGGCTAATTGAGTGGTTATGATCTTTGGTGTTTGCATAGAAGGCGATGGTGTTGGGGCCGATCAAGTCTACGGGGGACTTCTTTTCGACGGCGCGGCGGCTATGTGTGCCGGAAGTGAGAGAGAGAGAGAGGATGATCGGAAGTGAGAGAGAGAGAGAGGATGCCGGCGCGGCGGCTATGGTGTTTGACTGCTTGAGGAGGAGGACGATCGGATCGGAAGAAGAGAGAGAGAGAGAGAGAGAGAGAGAGAATGATCCGTGTAAGGCAATGATTTGTGTAAAAGATTGTAACAAATTCCCTTAATAATAGGCAATTATCTACCTAACAGATTCCATTCTAAATGGAATGTTCCGTAAATTATGGTGTGTTAATTAGTATTAGTCTAGATTATTAGTATAGGATATATACTACTAAAATACCAAATAAGGGCAAAATGGTCCGAACTACATATTATAAGATGGAATCATAAAGATTCAAATCCAACAGGATGGAATCATAATGATAATTTTGTTACGGGATGGCTAATTAAAATTCTCTTTAATTTGTTACAAAAAAACTCAAAAAATCATGTAAAGAAGTACTCCTGTGTACTTTAATTTTTAAACAAATGAGGGAGTATAGTCAGTCCAGTGGACCTTCCATTCTGCGTGGCAAGCGATGAGTGCCATAAAACACGGCTCAAATCCATACCCAAAAACTGCTACCTCTGAGCTTGGAAAACGTACACATTTCACACACAAATTCCACATCACACATCATCACCACCAACAAAGACCATCCCGTAACCCAAACCTCTCTGCTTCATTTTCTCCTCAAAATTTTCAATCCTCTCTTTCAAAGAGCATGGCCAGTATTGATTCCATTGAAGAGATCATGGCAAGTTCTGATTCTACTCAAGTCCCTCCCTCATCACTTTGTCAGACTCCAACCATCATCAATTCTATCAAAACTAACGACCACCACGAAGCTGCTTCAAGCAGTGCAGCCACCCACAAAAATGACCACCACGGTGGACCTATTTCCCTCTCTTGTAAAATGATCTCCAATGATCTCCTTCTCGTGGATTCGGCCTTTGCAGAGGTGAAGGAGTATATGGACCTCGTGAAAGTGAAAATCAACCAGGCCCGTGAGAGATTTCAGGAGCTACAAAGATTGGGGAGCAGTCAGAGAGACTTTGACGAACTCCAAAAGGCCGTCGCGAAGCTGAAATCCCAGATTCCTACTAAAATCCGTTGTGACGATTCGAACCCACATCGTAATCGGTGGCCTAATATAAACGACGCCGAGGATGGAATGGCGCACTTCTTCCACGAGGAGCCAAAGTTTGAGCGTACCAATGACGCTGATCGCCTAATATTGGAAGCTTATCATGAGCTCCCCGAGAAAAAGCGGCATTCTTTGTTATGCTTCTTCAAGTTCCCACCAGGGGCAACTATAAAGAGATCGACGCTGATCTACCTGTGGATAGGCCAGGGATATACTTTCTGGAGGCGGAGCTCTTTCTTGTTACACTTTCTGGAACGAATACGAGAAGAGGATACTGGCAATGAGTTCTTTGATGAGCTTATTGCAAAGGGCTTCATCGAGCCTATCTACCAGAATTGCTCCTTGGTGCCAGACAGTTGCAGGATGAGCCATTCCGTTCGTTCTTATTTATACAAATATGCTGAAGGAGACGGATTTACTTCAAAAAATTCTCTTGATCTGGATCTTGGATTTGTTTGTGGTGATCGACGACCTGAGCACTCATGTCTGATCAATGTTGGTGAGGCCATTATTAATTGCGAGCCTCAAATATTTGAGAATATGAAGCATATCCGAAGCCTTTATCTCGGAAGATGGCAGAGCTCAACTACGCACCACATCGAACTAGCAGATTCAAAAATTCTCCATGGACTGAAGAAGCTAAATAGCTTAACGTTTCTTAGCCTTCGAGGAATTTCCTTGATTACGGAGCTTCCCACATCCATTTTAGAGCTCAACAATTTGAAGATCTTAGATCTCCAAGCTTGTCATAATCTTGAGGCAATTCCCAACGATATCAATTTGCTCTGGAGATTGACACACTTGGACATGTCCGAGTGTTACTTTTTAGAACATATGCCCAAGAGTCTTACTCAACTATCAAACCTTGAAGTCCTTAAGGGATTTCTCATTGGAGATTTCAACAACAACAAACAGTCGTGTACTCTTTACGATTTGTCAAAACTGAAAAGGTTAAGAAAACTTAACATCTACGTAAGTGTGAAAGACTTTCACAGACTATGGGACTTTGATGATTTAGAAAATTTTGTGTGCCTGCAAAAGTTGACTATATCATGGGGAGGCTGTAGTCAAAGTCAAGAATTAGCAAGCATGGAACTACTCAGACGAGGCCCTGTAACACTTCCTCGTCAATTGCAGAAACTAGACCTTCGAGGTTACCCAATAGAGAGTCTAACCAAATGGTTGAGACCTACCAACATATGGGGACTAAAGAAACTCTACATTAGTGGAGGGCAACTACGTGATTTAGGCCAAATTCAGAAATCCCAAGGGAAGTGGAGGACCGTGGAAATATTGCGTTTGAAGTACTTGAGTGATTTAGAGATAGATTGGAGCGAACTGAGGATATTATTTCCCAAATTAATCTACTTGCACCAAGAAGAATGCCCCAAGTTTACTAACTTCCCTTGTGATGAGAGGGGCGTGTGGATGAACAAGGAGGATTACCCTGTGTTTACTAACTTCCCTTATGATGAGAGGGGTGTGTGGATGACCAAGGAGGCCATTGATCGTCACGTCGGTTATGGCATGATCAGCCCAATTTCTATGTCGAGCCTTAGTCCAATCTTAGGTCGATGATTCTAGCATTTGTCCAGCAGATGAGAAACAGCTTTAGTTAGTTATGTTTAGTGCAATCTTACGTGCTCAACTTAGAGATAAGATCAGTTGTTAAGGGAAAGTTAGAATCTTGGCTGTAATTTACTCCAAGTGGAGCCTTCCCAAGCAAGGTAAGTTCTCCCATGGCTTCTCTATCTTGTACTCCCTTCTGTCTCTTCTTTAATGTCCACTATTTCATTTTGGGTTGTCCCTTAATAAGTGTATATTTTGAATGGGTAAAAGTGTGTACAATTATTATTTTGCCCTTTTGAAAATTTGGTGAGTAAAAAGTTAATGGGTAAAAAGTAGAGGATAATTTAAGAAAGTGGATGTAAAAGTTAATGTGAAAGGTGTAAAGTGGAGGTATAAGTTGATGCGAAAGGTGTAATAATTATGTCTCTTTAATACTCCATTCGTCCCCATTTTATAGTCTCAGTATGCACTTTTTGCTGTCCCAAAAAAATTGTCCTATTTCAAAACTAAATGGGCAATAGGTAATGAATTATCTCTTTTACCTCTCCTTTTGAAATTAGTACTACTAAAAAAGTAAGAAAATGTAATGATTGAAGGGTAAAATGAGAAAAGTAAATTTTGAAAAGTGCAATAATTGTGTTCCCTTATTTAGTTGGAATCCCCAAAAGGGGCCATAAAATAGGGACGGAGAGAGTAAGTTGGAATTACGAATCAACACACTTAAAAGTGGATGGAGAGAGTATTTTCTTTTTTGTTCTTTCTCTCTGTTTACTAACCGTTCCACTCACTCAGTTTTAGAAAAAAAGTCAGATTATTTCGAATTTCAAGTAAGGTCATTCTCTCCCTCACAATATATCTAGAAATATGTATTCCCTATGGATTAGTTTTCTTTGGCTATTATTCCTTATGGAGTATCATATTTGTTTCCTTTTCTCTGTTGGTTCCTACGGCTCTTGCAGAGAATGGTAAAAACTTTAGTTGCGTGGGTATCCGAAGAGATGGTGGTGGTCTCCTGTGGCGACTCTTGGTCTGGGTTTGTAACGTTGAAGTGCGTTGGGGGTGCACTCACGGGAGAGAAAAGAGATAGTGTTGATATGTGCAAAATAGGTAGTGTTGTGTTGGGCGGAGTAATATCCATGACGGAGAAGACAGGGTGGGTAAGGTACCTCCACTCCCATTTTTTTAATCATTAAAAAGGAACTATAGATCGGGAAATTGGTATAAGGTCCGAAATTAGAAGAGTTTGGCCCGTTTGGTCTAGGCGAAGATTTTACAACGACGAGGGTCCAATGATTTTTAAAAGTTATACTCTAAGGTCCTTCAGCGGAC
>JAXBDA010006313.1:0-21203 GCA_036023075.1 Gaultheria prostrata | reverse complement strand
AAATTAAAGTACTCTTTGAGCACTTTAATTTGGTGTAAAGAAAGACATAAAATTGTATAGAAAAATACATTTTTTAGGGGTTTGAAAATGCATGTATTCCCATTGTACACATTTAAAAAGGGACGGAAGGAGTATATAATATGGATCTTATTTGATAGATCTCAATTAACTTTATTAAACACATAGTATTTTAAAAATATAAAAAAATATTATAGATTGAAAAATATAGATAATTGTACGAAGAAATCAAAAAGTAAAAATGACAAATAATATGAGACGGAGTATTTTTTTGGAGTAGGAAAAAGTAGCCTTCATTGATGATCGCAAAGATTTGACATCTAGAACGTGGGTCTCCCTCACTTTCTCTTTTTCTTCCTTTTTGCCTTATTGCATCTTTGAGATCAATCACTTAACTTTTTCTATTCGCTATTTTGTAGTGAATAAAGACGTGGTGGTGGAAGCCACGTCCACCTTTAGAAAAAAGGTCTTAAACAAAATCAGTGGCAGACAATGCCTTCAAATGAGGGCCGCGAAACCGACCTCCTTTGGTTTGGGTTTTCAAATTAATTTTCTCACAATTATTATTCATATTTATTTTTTATGAATTATTATCTTTACTTTTAATTATTACTTTTATTTCTCTCTTCCTATCTTTCTCCAATCATTACACTTATATTTAATTATTACCCTCATTTCTCCCTGCAATCATTACCCCATAAATCAAACCTAAAATCCAAACCAAAATTTTTATTTAGACCATCTCTAACCCATCTTCAAATCTTCATTTTAAAAGAAATCGGCACTCCACTCATCCTTCATTTTCTTCTTCAGTTTGAAGGAGATTCTTTCTTTTTCCAAATCACCATATTTCCTTCAAATATGGATGATTTGGAAAAATTATGGAGACCATGCAGGATTTGGAAAATTATGGAGGTTCCTTCATTTCACTATTCACTCCTTTTCAAAATCAATTTCATTGAATTAATGGATATATTTGAATATTTATTTTCAGGTTCGCTACAGTAGTAGGTCCTAAATACAGGCCCGGCCCTCCAGTTTTGGGTCCACCCAAAAATATTGGAATATCATAAATATTATGTGTCAAACATTTTCCGAATGTGAGAGTGTAGTGTTTTGTGTCCTTATATTTAGTTCCTGTGTTCAATTTGTTGAGGCCTAATTTTTCCGCGCAAATTTTTTGAAGTTGTGTAAAAAAATCATTCAAACTGATGGCGTTGAGAGTCGAACTCGGAACTCGCAATCAAAGATGCCGAAAAGCAGTGGGTAGCCCAGAAGAAGAAAAAGAAGCATATTGAACAACTAATATAGAGAAAAATATAGGAAGGCCCCATTTTCACTTCTTGTCTAAGGCCTTCAAAATCTTAGGGTTGGGCCTGCCTACATATCTCATGTGGAAGAATTTGTGCAATTGTTAATACAAGTGCTAGTGTCTCTATTTTTTTCTCCATTCTTTTTCATAAAAAAATTAGTATCATTCAAAAAATATTCACAATATCTTTAAAATAAAATCAATATTGAATATTTTGATTTAGAGTTTCGTAAACGACTAACGAAATTTTAGATCGGAAGGAAAGTAAATTACAAAAAGTTAAAAGATAAGACTCCAAACAGCCCTAAAGTAAAAGAGGTTTGGCGGGGAATATCATTGATTGATATGGAATATTGGTAGCCAGTTAGTGCTGCAAACGCACTGAGCTGCTCGCGAGCTGTTTGACGCTCGGCGAGGCTCGACTCATTTAGTAACTAAGCCGAACTCAAGTTTTATGCTCGTTTAGTAAACTAGCCAAGCTTATAACTCTAAAGGTCAGATAATTTGTATAGGCTTGACTTGCTTATAAATGCTCGTTTACAGCCGAACCAACCTTGAACTTGAATTTTGGCTCATTTAGTAAATGAGCTGTGCTCGAACACACCAAATCTCGACTCAACTCTACTCGTTAGCACCCCTATTGCTAGTATTGAAAAGAGTGTGCAAGATGAGGCTAATTGAAAATCAATGGGACTTTTTATACAGAGAAATTTTCCCTATTATTATTTTTTCTTCCACAACACCTAAAAAGACAGATGTTTTTATTTGTTAACTTCAGTGATTTGTAATCCATCAGCCATGGTCGATGTGTTTCTTGTGGAATCGAGAATTTGAACTGTTGAAGTTTTGGGTAGCAAGAACTTGATTCCATTCACACCCAAATTCCAAACATCTCCACCATCACCAACTAGCTAGGAGCGTTGCACCTTAACCATCATCTGCATCATTTTGTCCTCAAATTTTCGAAACTCCCTTTCACAGAAAATGGTCAGTGCTAGTAGTACTGAAGCCCCTCCCTCATCACCTAAGGGGACTCCAACCATCAACAATTCTATCATAACCAAACCGCTTGAGAATGCAGATCAAAAAATGAAGAAATCGCTTGAGAACGACAACCACGATGCAGCTGCTTCCAGCAGTGGAACCACCAACAAAGATGATCACCACGGTGGAGCTCTTTCCCCCTCTTCTGATATGATCCATAATGAGACCCCAACCATCAACACTTCTACCAAAACCAAATCCAAGCTCTCAATACCATCATTGGTAGCCAATTTCAAGGCCAATTTGTGTATCTCCAAACCCAAACTGCTTGAGAACGACCATAACAATGCAGCTTCTAGCAGTGCAACTACCAACAAAGATGACCAGCAAAGGGAAGCTCTTTCCCCCTCTTCTGAAATGATCCGTGATGATCTCCTCATCATGGATTCGGCATTGAAGAAGTACACGGACCATATGAATGCACAAATCAACCAGGCCCGTAAGAAATTCGAGGAGCTACAAAACTTGGGGAGCAGTGAAGAAGACTTTGACGAACTCCGAAACGCCATGACAACGCTGAAGTTGCAGATCCCTACGCATGACAAAACCAAAACCATATCCAAGTGCTCAATACGATCTTTGGTAGCGAACTTGCAGAAGGCCAAATTTTGGGTCTCGAAAGACAAACAGCTAGAGAACAACCACCAAAATGCAGCGTCCAGCAGTGCAACCACCAACAAAAATGACCAGCACGGGGAAGCTCTTTCCCCCTCTTCTGAAATAATCCCTCATGATCTCCTCTTTGTGGGTTCGGCATTGAAAAAGTACACAGACCATATGAATGCGCAAATCAACATGGCCAGTCAGAAATTCAAGGAGCTACAAGAATTAGGGAGCAGTCAAAGAAACTTTGACAAACTCGGGAAGGCCGTTGCGGAGCTGAAGTCGCAGATTCCTTTGACCTCCAATGAAGATGACCACCACGGTGGAGATCTTTCCAAAATGATCCGTAGCGATCTCCTCCACTTGGATTCGACCTTTGCAGAGGCGAAGAAGTACCTGGTCCAAATGAAAGTGCAAATCCACCAGTCCCACCACAAATTCGAGGAGCTACAAAAATTAGGGAGCAATCAAACAGACTTGAAGGAACTCCGAAAGGCCATTGCGAAGCTGAAATTCCAGATCCCTTCACAGATTAAAATCCGTTCTGCCGATTCCAACCCACGTCATAATCCGTGGCCCAATGTAAACAAGGCCGTGGATATTGGAATGACGCACTTCTTCTACGAGGAGACAAGGGTTGCGCACACTGGTCGTTTTGATCGCCTATTGGAAGCTTTCCGCAGCCTCCCCGAGCCATTGCAGCATTGTTTGTTATGTTTCTTTAAGTTTCCACCAGAGGAAACTATAAAGAGAATGACGATGATTTACCTGTGGATAGGCCAGGGGTATACTTTCCAGCATCTGCAGGTTAGAGAAGAGGAAGAAGAACTTCCCCCAGAAGAGGATGCTGGCAATGAGATCTTTGATGAGCTTATTGAGAAGGGCTTCATCGAGCCTATCTACCAAAATTGCTCCTTAGTGCCCGATAGTTGCAGGAGGAGCCTTTTTCTTCGTTCTTGTTTATACAAAGAAGCTGAAGATAGGGGATTTACTTCAAATGGTACTCTTGATCTGGATCACAGATTTGTTTGTGGTGATCAACCTGGGCACTCATGTCTGATCAATGTTGGTGAGGCCATTATTAATTGCGAGCCTCAAGTATTTGAGAATATGAAGCATATCCAAAGTCTTTATCTCGGAAGATGGCAGAGCTTGGCTACGCACCACATTGAACTAGCAAACACAAAAATTCTCATTGAACTAAATAAGGTGACTAGCTTAAAGTTTCTTAGCCTTCGAGGAATTTCCTTGATTACGAAGCTTCCTAAGTTCATTTTAGAACTCAAAGGTCTTAAGATCTTAGATCTCCAAGCTTGTCATAATCTTGAGGAGATTCCTGACAATATTGGTTTTCTCAAGAGTTTGACACACTTGGATATGTCTGAGTGTTACTTTTTAGAAAACATGCCCAAGAGTCTTGCTCAACTATCAAACCTTGAAGTCCTCAAGGGATTCTTCATTGGAGAGTTCAAGAAGAACAAACCAACGGGCACTCTTAAAGATTTGTCAAGATTGCCAAAGTTGAGAAAACTTAACATCTACACAAGTGTGAAAAACTTTCCTGATTTGTCGGACCTTGAAGCTTTAAAAGAATTTAAAAGGCTGCAAAAGTTAACAATATCATGGGGAGGATGCTCGTTACAAGGTGAAACTGGAAGAAAAATTAAGGAAGATAGCCTTAGTGCTGATCTAACAAGAAAAAAACTACCAGCACATCGTCAAGCCATCGCAGCGGCATCTCTCTTTCTTGCTGAAGCAAAAGGCCCTCCCACACTTCCTCCCAAACTGCAGAAACTAGACCTTCAGTGTATCCCTACGACGACTTTACCCCATTGGCTGAAGCCTACCAAACTAAAGGAACTAAAGAAACTCTACATTAGGGGAGGGCAATTACTTGATCTAGGCCAATTTCAGAAATGTCAAGGGGGGCAGTGGAACGTGGAGATATTGCGTTTGAAGCACTTGAGCGAATTAGAGTTAGATTGGATAGAACTGAGGATAATATTTCCCCAGTTAATTTACTTGCATCAAGTAGACTGCCCCAAGTTTACAAACTTTGTGTGTGATGAGAAGGGCGTGTGGATGAACAAGGAAGCCATTGATACTCACGTGCAGCTGCAGAAATACCTCAACACCAGCGGCATGATCAACTCAAGTTCTATATCGCGCTTTGGTTCAACCTTACAACAGGATGAGTCTAACATATGTCAAGTAGGTGAGCAACAACTTTAATTTGTGGGAGAAAGAGTGATACATGAGTTTGAGAGTGAAAAGAGTGAGTTGTAACTTTTAATTATGTAATGTTCTTTTGAATTCAACTAAATCGTTTGTAGTAGTTGTGTTTTCTCTCCATGCGTGCAAAAGTCAAGAAATCCCTCCACCATCAAAATTCTCGAGAGCAATGATTGAGACATGTAGTGGAGGGCTCTATTGAAGGATTATGCGACTAAGATCTAAACAAACACAAGTGTACTCATTCCTTTGTGAGATTAAAGATCAAAACAGAAACTCAAAAGAGAACTATTTCATGGTAATAACAGCTTTTTATAATTACCATGACCCTCACCAACAAAAAATCTAGTACTACTCTTAGAGATTTTCAATTACCTTTACACCCCCATCCTTTAATTTCCTGTAATATGGGTAACAACAGCTTTTATATGATTTTGAAGATTTCTTTTCTTATTCCTGCACTTGCTGCAAGTTGCTCTTTAAAACAGCAGGTATTCTTCTTGTGTGCCTTGAATGCGAGAAAATTTTGGGTGCAAATAGGGTATGTGTGACGTGGTGCCCCCTTCGACGCATCCGGACCGTCCAAAAATGCATCGAACGGTCCGGATTGAAATGCACTTTTTCTTTTTCATTTTTTTAAAAATCCGGACGGCACTTTCAATCCGGACCGTTGGTTGCATTGTTGGACGGCTCGAATTTGCCGAGAGGGTACCACGGGGTAACCTTCCCGTACCCAAAATTTTCTCCTTGAATGCAAGTCATTGCTACACAAATCGTGCGCCAAGATTCCTTGGAATATCAAGAAACACCCCTTTCACCCCTCGCATCCTCTCGTCCTCTTCCCTCGAGTACCATATCCCGGCCCATGTTTTAAGTGCAACCTCTGTAGGCAAAAGATAAAGGGCGGTTTTGCCAACTACTGTCGTGAGTGCAGTATTTTCCTTGATATATTGACGGACACAGACACGGATACAGAACGGACATGGGACACGAGATTTCTAAAAAGACAGACACGAATGTGGCAGGGAAAATGGCAAAAATAAATAAAATAAATAAATAATACTTCCTCCGTCTCTTTTTATGTGTGTGGCTTCGTAAATCCAACTTATTAAAGAAACATTATCGTTACACCTTTCACATCAACTTTATCTTCACTTCACACTTTTCACGTCAACTTTCCAAAATTATCCTCTACTTTTACCCATTAACTATTTACCCACTAACTTTTCAAAATGGCAAAATGATAATTATACAAACTTTTACCCTTTAACTTTTAAAACACACACTAATTAAGGGACAATCCAAAATAGAGAACTCCACACTATAAAAGGGATGGAGGGCGTACTATTTATTTTACACCAATGGAAATATAGTTATATGTATAAACATAAAGCTTCAATTTTCAAAAACAACTATCATATATACATCATGATATACTTAATTTTAACTCAAAATATTTGAAGTAACACACATTTACCCGATAATTTTTTAAAAAAATTGCATGTTTAGTTACACGGTCTTGGGTCTAACTCAACCCCAAAAGCTAGCTTATGAAGTGAGGGTGTACTCACGCTTATATACTTTACACGTATTACTTTGGTAACCAGGCAATGTGGGACTTCGCTTCACAGTTTAACGCCTACTGTGTCTCCAAATGTGTCCCCTCCGTGTCCTCGATGTTTCCCTCACGTGTCCCCCAAAAAAAATAATTAAATTTATTGGACACGCCATATCCCATTCGTATTGTGCCGTGTCACCGGTGGATCCCCGTGTCCTCTAGGAGTGTTGGTGTTTCATAGTACATTGATTTATATTATATCAAACATGTCCATTAAAACCTGAAATTGACTTGATTTCTTTCTTGGTTGGAAACCAGGAGGGAACGAGCACAGGGACTTTCAGAAGTATACAGTTCTCAAAAGGTAATTACCTAACATTTAATATGTCTTAGGGCAAGAACAACAATGGATAGTTAAATTACCTAGCCAATCTCTCAAATTTTATTTTACCTAGCCCTTTTTTTTCTTTCAACACTGCAAAAATACTCTTCATTCTAATTATCAACCTATAAAATATTACTATTACTTTCTCTCTTTTTTCTTTTTCACCAGAGAGAACAAATGGAGGGGGGTAGATCATAGGAGGAAAATTGATAAGATAATGGATCACTCTAGAACAGTGCCTCAGCAGATCTAGAGAGGCACTGTAGCTAGATGCATTTTACCTAGTGGTTCGTTAAGCTGTTGGAGGGCTGGTTTCCTTGTGTTTTGCCTAGGTAAATTATCTAGAAGGCTTGTTTTGCTAGAACCAGAAACCTTGGTTCTTTAATTGAGAACAGAACCACAGTATAGCAACAACCAAACCAAAATTACCGGTTTTTAATTTTTCAGAACCATAACCAAACCAAAGAATGTAGCACCTGACCAAATAGAACGGTTTTTTGGTCCAGATCGGTTCGGTTTAGAAGTTATATCGGTTTTCTTGAACACCCTAGAACCAACTCATCAAAGAAATCGATGAAAATAAACTTCTGAATTGCCTGATAAATTGCAATCCCTATAATTTATCGAGAAACACCATTACATAAGCAGGCAATGAAATATATTCAGTTCACTAACTAGAAAGCAATTACGTTCCCCCAATTCTATGCATAGGAACAATACAAACATGTATTATTTATTACTCAACCACCAACTAAAATTTACAAAGGGACGAGCAATGTAACTAAAATTTAGTGTTTCAATGGACGACTCAGTTGAATAAACAAAGCGGATGTTGCCATATTTGCTGAGGGTCTGTTTGGTAGTACTTTTATTTTTCGTATTCTGTTTTCACTTTAAGAATTTTTTAAAAAAAAATAGAGATTAAAGAATATTTGGTCTTGTGCACAACTTTCACCTGCAAATAATCCACCGGGGCCGCTCGGCAATCAACGATTCAGATTACTCAACGTCTAAATACTTATAGTGAAAATAATCTAACCGTTGATTGCCGAATAGACGACTGTAATTGGGGTTACCTGTGTGTTTGGGACACTACAGGGCCGAGATCCGCAAGGATGCAAATAGTTTTCAGTCTTTTCAAGATTTGAGAAAGTTACGGTTGTGTAGAGAGAGAGAGAGAGAGATTGAAGCAAAAGGTGAAGGAAGGGATTACGGGGATTTTAAAAGCTGGCAAAAGCCATTGCCAAAGTTGTTATGGATGGGACAAGAGAAGCACTCAAGGGCCCGTTTATTTGGGTAAAAGGAAAGGGGAGAAGGAGGGAATCAGGGATGCAGGAGGGCGTTTCGTGGGTAATGTGAATCGTGTTTTCAATGAGTCTGATTTCATTTCACTTTGTAGATTGGAGTTGTTCATTCTCAAGATGAAATTCGAGTCATTAATTGACATGATCAATGACTCGAATGTCACACTAGAAGCGCACCCTACAACACCCCTGATTCGAGAATGAGGAAGTGGTAGACTCAAGGGCGGAGTCAGAAATCTGGAGTAGTGGAGTCAATAATTAGAAACACACTTGGTCTTACTCGTACGGTCGTACTTACTATTTTGATAAATGAATACTCACTGCTGCTAGGAAATGATTTGTGTTGACATCCCTTTGGGAAGCGTTAACAAGCAAATATTTCTCTATATTCATGGAATACGCATAGAGGTTAACAAATGTGTATTCATAATCGGAAAATGCAATTGCAAATTTTAACTTCTTTAGCATTCAATGTGTGTTATCCACGTGTATTGACTGTTAGTAGCAAAATCCTAGTGTTAGGAGGAGGGCAAATTGATAATTTTAATAAAGTTGCTTCATACTTGGGACAATTTTATTAAAATTGTAGGGTCAAGCTCCTAAAATACACCAAAATTATGCCTTAATGGTTAATGTGAAAGTCAGTGGAGTTAAGTGACCCAACTTGAACATATATGATTCCGCCCATGGTGGCAGGGGCTCCAACTATGGTGCCCCAAAGTGATATTGGGACACCACGCCCCAATTTTCCCTCAGCTGTTACATATTCCAATTTTTTTTCCCTCTCTGTCATGTTACCAGTTGGAGGGCTTGTCTCCCATCCAGTCTTACATTTTCCCTTTTATTTTTGTCCAATCCAACGGTCCCCATCAAGCCACATCCTATTCTAAGTAACCCATTCTCATAGTCTTTTGGTAATTAACAATCTTCGTAAAAAAAAAAATTGCTTTTAGTTGTAATTTTTTATTCCCCTGTTCCAAATTATTTGCACCATAATAAAAGTCATGTAATTTTCAAATAAAAAATAAAGTACTATATATTTGCTTACCCCTATTAAAAAGTCATGTAATTTTCACAGTAGTAAGGCAATTTTTTTGTAGTAAAAAGTTAGTTATCAAAAAAAATTGTTATAAACATATTTGTTTGCAAATTAAATATTCTCATCCAACTATTTACTTGCCTATTACACAAATGCTTAGCAAAAAGACAAAAAGTAGGGCGAGCATGACTAGAAGTAGGTGCTCTATAAAATATTTGTCTCGATTAATTCACTTATTATCGGGCTCTGTGATAGTCTTGTTTTTTTATAAGATATTCAATCCAAATGTTGTAAGTTTTTGTTGGTTTCAAGTCGTATAAACATGTTGTGTAAAAAGAGATCGTCCGGAGTGAAAACATGGAACTAGTGTTAGGCCACAAATTCGAGACAAGAATAATACATTGTCCATGTTCATGGTGTATTTCCTAAGTTCATCGAAACTCGTAAGGGTTTATGTAATTTGAGAAAAATATACTCCTATTTGTAAGACCATATTAAATATTAGCCTATTCTCCAAATCATTTTGCTACAAAAATAAAATAGAGATGAAATGATAGTTGTTCTAATAGAAGCAATCATACTTTTAACCTTTTAAAGAGTGCAGTCAAGCTCCAACTCCTCCTGTAGCCTATTGGTTTGGAGTATTCTCATTGACATTCAGGTCCCAGGTTCGAGAACTGGTAGAGGGATAGATGAGAGAAATATGCTTTCAAAATACCTTTTTTTCCTTTATTTTTGACCCACCACAATGATCCGATTGAATCATTCATCTCATATGTCTCACAAAGAATAATATTTTGGAGATACATGAACCCAATTAATTTTTTTTTTTTTTGGTGGTGCAAAATTTATGTGACGGACGATTCGGAAAATTAGTTTAGGCTCATGATAGAAATTAACATTTTAGAGAGGTATAGAGAATTAGGACATGGATCCCATTGGATTTAGGGTGGATAAAATTTTCATAACTGTATAACAATGATGATAGAAATCTATATCTATTAAATAATTGTTTTTTGACTTTCTACTAGTAATGATTTGGCAAGAAATTTGATAAGCAATCGTGAACATTTTTTTTCCATATAATGAGTGAGTTCACAAAAAGTATTGTTTCGGATAGTATTTGGTAACAGAATTATGCTTTTCTTTCGAGAAGAGGCAATAATTTCATAAAAAATAGAATGACTAAAATCGAATTTCCATTTATTGTCGTTGTAATGGTACTATAGAAATCCTTCCTCATATAGTGTTCAATTGTCCAGATTGTGTACCTCTATAGAAATGATTTATTCGTATGTGGAATCTATTTGTATAAAAGCCACTATGGTACGTGAAGGTTTACGATGGGCTATTGAGCTTCATCATCATAAAAGGTTGTTATTGAATTCAACACAGAGGCGCTTATCAAAATATGTTGCTCTTTCCCTATAGTTGTTTTCGTACAAAGCTTGAACAAACTACCCTTGACTTGTTCAGCTAATATAAATGACCCCAAACGAATACCCAAATGCTTTTGCGTGATTTTCGTCCTTAATAAAAAAAAGTTAATTTTTTGTCAAAATATTTACTTTTTCATGACGGAAAGAGCGAGTTACAAAATTTGACTCAAAATTGTAAAAAATACATACAAAAAAATCATACATATTTCAATTGACTTACGTTAAGCCAAATAAGTACTAGTACATCATATGAAATCTTATGATCGACCACTACACAAAAGGGACCCGAGTTTCTCCATTAACTGTCTCATATAAATCATAATATTTTCAAAATGCATAAAGAGAATCAAGGTTCAAGTCTAGCGGTTATCTTCTAGATTTCCCACAAACGAGACCAGGGTTCGAGTTTGGGCAGAGGCGTTTGGGATTTAGGGCTATAGATAGCTTCTAGACCCCATCTAGACTAACTCATTAACTCCTCCGCTAACCCCCCACTAATGTACATCGAATGGCAAAAAAACTAATAAAGAGAATCGCAAGAAACAGAAAAAGAAACCAACAGCTTAATGATAATTGCCAAGCAAGGTTCAATGTTTGGAAATTAGTTACTAATAATTTTACTTTGATTTCTTTTGAAGTGTCACTATTTAAGAGAAGAATAAATTAATTAACATACGAGCGCAAGAATAGTAACTTGCTTTTTTTTTTTCATTCATCATTTCTAATCTATTACATGAGGGGAGGGGGAAATGGGACTCGATCTCGGGATGCAACAGCAGTGATTTTGGCCTCCGCCAAACTTAACACAAAGAGGAATCCCAGAAGGGCGGCCTAGAAATTTGCACAGAGCAGGGCCACAATCACCTACGGTCGTGCACATCTTTGCGTAAAAGCAACCAACACCAGGCGTATCCCCATTGGCCCCTACAATAATCAAAACAATAAAATCAAAAACATATCCATGCGCAATTTGTAGAAACTACATACTTGGGACCTATTTTTTGACTTCGTTTCTTGAATTTTTTGTTAGTTTGAAGGCATTTTTTTGTCTAATTTTGTTTTTCTCATAAACAAATTATGAGAGAAACTAAAAGTAATAAGTCGAAACGTATAGATTTTTTTTTTCTTCCTATTTTTGCTTTTCTGAAATTTTCAAGTTCAGGCCACAGTGTTAATCTCAACTTTAGATTTTGAAATTTACGGTGGATTTACGTAGTACCAAACAACAACCCGAGATAGATACTAGAGCGGAGCTACATTCTTAGATTTATTCAGCATTTTCTACGTTTTAGAAAAATCTTTTGACATTCGTTATTTCCATACCCTAAAATGTTTATGTCCACCATTTCCAGCCTAATCAAGAAAATCGGTTCACTCTTTATTTATTTAGTATATTGTTATGTTGGTGTTGTCTCAATATCTTCCTTGAAAGATACACTTGCATCGTTATAAAATGCTGGACTATTCGTGACAGTTGCTGAAGTGGAGTCCCAACCCTTAATTTAATGGCCAATTAAAAATAAGTTTCCAAAAATATAAAATAAAGTCCAGAAATACATCCTTGTGTCACTAAATTGAGACATAAATAAATTTCTTTTTCTCTTATTTTCCCACTATTGAAACGGATCCTAAAAGAAAGAGAGAGATTACCATTGAGAAGAGCGAGGAGAAACATTGAGAAGATGAGAAGAGACACCAATTGACGCTTTTGATATGCCATTGCCTGTCCAATATTACAAATAAAAATCAGATCCACCTTTTCCATATTAGTTAGGCTGTAAAATGTCACATTCAGAAGAAAAAAAGAAGAAGAAAAACTAGCATATATTGTTCGAAAACAAAAAATAATACCTCAAGCTGAAACCATGAGCGAGAGCGAGAGGGAGAGAGAGCTCGAATAAGAAAAACAATCATTGCCCTTCGACCTTCGGCACCTCTATTTATATTGGCAAATCGAATCCACTGTATCTAACTAAGCTAATAATTCGGCAATCAAGAAAAATAAGAATGGAAACTAAATGAAGCTTAAACAGATACAACAGATTTATATACTAAAAATAAAAAGATTAACAGATTTTATTATGATTTTTGAATATGGAAACCAGAAAATAAGGGAATTGTGCCACAAAATCAATGATCACAATATTATAATTACTCCGGAATGGAGTTTCCTTAATGAGAAATTGCTCAAATCTTTTGTGTCAGTCATATTCCGATGTACCTCAAAAAAAAAAAAAAAAAAAACCAGAAGAGTAACAAACACCCTCTAAAAGGCTGATGCAGCCAGTGGAGTAATGAGCCGAGAAATTTTCCACCGATTCTAACTCAGTTCACTAATAGGCTATTTTCATTGGGCTGGAAGGGACCTTGTCGACTTGAATTGGGCCCATTCCCAGCTCACCCACATTTCTCACTGTTTTCTTGTTCTTTTTTCCTTCTAAATTTTTCGTCAATTCTTGTCAAATCTTTGGGATTAATCATTCATCCCGACGAACTAAATTTAAAATTAAAAAATAATGCCCAAATGTCCCAAAAAAATTACTAAAGACTAAAAATGTTCGAATGAGACAATTTTCCCTATCTTTAGTGTCTTGAAGGTCATCCAATTTGATCTTTTTTCAATTTCACTCCATATAATTATATCTGTAAACAGCTTTAGTCGAGATGAATGATCAAAAATTAATATTTTAAAGAAAAAATAAAAAAATTGAAAATCACTACACATCTTTAATGCAGTCCTTATTTTGACTAGACAGGACAATCTAAATCTGGATTGTCAATTGTTGTGATTAATGGTTCAGATTTCCTCATAAACTCTTACCGGTATGAAATCATTTATTATACTAATGTTGGTCCGGATATGGACTATTCCGTCCAATCCAAAACTAGCACATGAAAGAATCCGAACCCTAAAGAAGCACAAGACCAACTCGGTACTTTAACCTAGTAAAGTCCCTTTGATCTAGGCCGTCCAATACATTTTTGGACAACCCGGATGTAGCGGTACCACATAAGCTCAGCCACGTAGTACCCACCCGGCATAAAAAAAAAAATTCCTCATAAACGGTAGGACAACAGCCAACTGGCAACCGTCGCTGCTCCCAATGCTCTGGAGTGGAGTAAAATCCATGAGGTTTTTTTGGGTTGCCTCGATGGGTCATTTTTTCCTAATTCCAACATGGATCCAATGGGCCGAAATGGGAAAAAAGAATTGGATTTTGTGCACCACGAGCCCTATTCTGATCCTTTAATGTGTGTATCTATAATGAGATATGCTAATACAAAAACTATTTTTTTGTGAATGTCAAGATTTTAGGATAAAAGGACTTGAGACGTCCAAAAAAGAAAACAGACATAACAAATTGGGACGGAGTTGTGAATCTATAATGAGATATGCTAATACAAAAACTATTGGGTAGTGTTAATGCCAAAATTATTTTTGATAGTGCCAAAACTCAAGTGCATGAAATGCTTGCACTCATGTGTAAAGTATACGCTCTTTATGCATTGAAGTTTTCGCACAATCAAAAACAGTTTTGGCATTATTATTTTTCTTAATGTCAAGATTTTAGAATAGAAAGACTTGTACCTTGTATATCGTACAAGTGTTTTACGCAATGGGAAAGTTTATTAACACAACATTTTGCACAACATGCTTTTGTGGCACTGTATCATTGGGTGTAGAATGACATATATTCCATTGCCCAACGATACAGTGTCACGTAAGCATGTTATGTATATTGTTATGCAAAGTGTTGTATTAGTAGCACTCCTAACTATGCAATACGAGTTTTGGCATCAATTACCTTTCAGAATTCATGAAAGTATTTTGATAATATGTGCACAATAGATTTTAGTCAGAGAGTAGTGTAAGAAAAAATAACGAGAATCTAAAAAACAACTTTGAAATGATTTTTAGATTCTACGTTCTCCAATTTTACAAAAGAAATAGCTCAAATTATTAGATCATGTGCCCAAGTCACACGCAGTCTACCCAAGTACATATGCAATGTGGTTCATGAGAGGAAAAAAGATAAGGTACCCCATGGATTTTAAAAACAATATGACAACACATTAGAGATATTAATTCATATACCATACAACCAGCCATTGCCATAGAATTTGTTAGGTGAGGTAGGGTAGCTTTTAATTTTCTTCGGGTGGCCCAAATTCAAATAAAGTTAATGAATTTGACTGTTTCCACCCCCATTTTAGCCTGAATTATTTGAAGCAAAAACAACAAATGTACTTTGAGTTTGGAATTATTGCTATGAAACAACAAATGGACATTGAGGGGGCTCTAGTGTCAAATGAAGAGGTAATCGAATGCGAGTTGATGAAATAATGTTCAGTCTGTTGTACCAAATTAACATATGAACTCATCAGTAGCTACCTGCGGCCAAAAAAGAAAAAGAAGAAAAGTACATATATATTTTCATATCGTTCAATGCGATGTCTTATCTGTCGCACAATGACATGCAAACGGCACTAGCACGACAATCTGCTGCCTTATCATATATGTAATTTGTTTATACATACAAAAATATTGTATCCAAATGTAAACTCTTATTTTAGTGCATTGCAAAAGTTCCATTCTTAGAAACCTGCATATATAATTTGACCATTGAATCCTCTTCAGAAATTACAGAAAAATGGTGGGGCTCAAGTTGTACCCTGTTTACAACATCAGCTAACATATTTTTGTGCTCAATAATATGTGCAAAACAATAGTAGCATTTAAGGCTTACTGTATTGACATTACTCAGTAATTAATATAATTTTTTTTCTACTCTAAAAATAAAATAAAATAGCAGCATTTAACCAAGGGAATGTCAAAGTTCTCTCTTGTTTGTGGAGTAGTAGCATCAGAATGTTAGTACGTCATTAATTTTGTGATGATGTATGTCAACTACAGAATGTTAGTATGTCATTTTGTGATGATGTATGTCGATTCGCAATAGTTGCGTCAAATAATATTTCCTCTCTTTTAAAATTTTGGTCTATTACTGTATTTCATTTTTGAATGATCTATCCAGTAGCGGACGCAGAATTTCTATTGTGGGGAACCAAATCACATGTATTCATAAATTAACAACAAAATATTATCATCATATATAATACCAAAATTTTGAGGGGACCAAGTTTCATTATTTTTACAAATAAAATCTAAAATGTAATATAAAAAATTAAGATAATTGGGGGTGTAAAGGGGTTGCACCCCCTTAGGTCCGCCCTGGGTCTATCGTTAGTCTATTTTGACAAGTCAATGAAAAATTGAACCATCTTCATGCCTAAATTCAAATTCATTCACAACAGTGGACAGAAAAAATGAAAACGCGGGTAATATTTGGAATTCGTATGTTTTGAACAACAATGATGAGAAAAATTCTATTCACACTTCAGCTCGCACACCTTAACAAAAGTTAATTTCTTCATTAATTCTCAAACTACCCCAGATTTTCTCATTACACACACCCTTAAATTTTAAATCTTCCCACCTGCATCTTCCCCGATCATTTTTTTTTAATAATTCAGGGGAGTCCAATTAAACACGCACCCCGAGTAATAGGGATCCCACTGTCATCTTCTAGGCAGCCCAATTACCACCAAAGGAATTGATAGCATCTAAGAGGTTTCGAACTTGGAGACTTAGGAGGGAGCAAACCCCTATGTCTCAAATCTTGACCACCAAACCAACTCCCGTGAAGTGCATCTTCCCCAGTCACCACCAGTGACTCACACAATATTAACAACTATCAATTTTCTCAACACTTAAAATTGATGAAGGTGTTCATTTCCGCAGCCGTGAGTGAGATCAAAAGTTCATTCATCATTTCGTAACAACTTGTCGTTAAGTTATGTCAGTTGAAATTCGAATGAAAATATTGCAACTAGTGACAGAGACACTGTACAAATGTTGCGCTTGTGAGCCGTGAATGTACTCAGCTACACAGCAGTGGTTTCAACTACGTAAAAAACTTTTTATGTCTTGCTTTCTTGATTATTTTTAAAACTTGTGTGATTTGTTTGTTTGACCGTTTTTCTCAACAAGAAACTCCTTTTATCATAACGTAGCATTAAATTTCTTAGTTTTCATGGGTTATAGTGTTTCATACTTAATTAGACCCAGGGCTATAGCCCAAGTCATAGAGGGGAATTTTAGTGCCTATGAAAGAAATTTCAGGTACGATTTGATAGAGCAACATCGATCTACTAATAGTAACTTATTCGTGACCGATATCATATACCATTAGTAAGCTCAAAGAAAATGTACCCTTGATTCTTAACAACATCAACTAGCTCCATATATTTAGAAATTGCTCAATATCTTTGCAAACCTGAATCTTATAACTCCAACTACATTTTGTGATCTAGTTTGGGTAGAAGCTTTCCTTCAACAAGGATCACATGCATGTCTACTTTCCCTTGCATAGTACAAGGTATCAACTACTCCATCTTCCAAGAACCAATCAATGGGAGTTGTTGCAACTTTCAACTATGATAAAAGGCCAAATGTTGATTTTTGGAAAAAAAAGGTGAAAGTAGTAAAAGCATCAAAATGTGACTAGATCATCAACTTTTTTGTTGAACTTATTTAATTTGTTTGTTTGTCATATAAGTAGAAGCAACGTCATGACCATTGGCGGATGCAGGTTACCAATTTAATCTGATTTGCGGAAACTACTGTTCAGTAATTTTACCAAAAATATTCAAAATTGTACTACAAATAAGAAAAAAAATTGGAGGGAGTGCAGGGGCCAAACATCCCCCTCACACCTCCAGGTCCGCCTCTGGCCATGACAAGAAGTTTTAGGCATTGGTAGAAAAAATTCTGAAGTCACCTTTGTACGTGAAATTTGTACTGGCTATTTGATCTTGTTAATTGATTTTGATTCCATCTTGAGAGTACAATCATCTCATCTCATCTCATCTCTTAAACGATTTAGGTCTAGTTTTTCATTTGCTAAAATGAGGAGAAGATTTGCTAAAATCTACACTTGATTTAAGAAAATAACGATTCATGCCTAGCGGTTATCTCCTAGATTTCCCAATAGCGAGACCAGGGTTCGAGTCTCGGCAGAGGCATTTGGGGTTTACGGTTATGGATAGCTTCTAGACCTCATCTGGACTAATTCATTAACTTCCCCGCTAACCCACCACTAATGTACATCGAATGGCAAAAAAATTAATAAAGAGAATCTTTTCGCAAGAAACAGAAAAAGAAACCAACAGGTTAATGATAATTGCCAAGCAAGGTTCAATGTTTGGAAATTAATTACTAATAATTTTACTTTGATTTCTTTTGAAGTTTCATTATTTAAGAGAAGAATAAATTAATTAACATACAAGCGCAAGAATAGTGACTTGCTTTTTTTTTTTTTTTGTCATTCATCATTTCTAATCTATTACATGAGGGGAGGGGGAAATGAGACTCGATCTCGGAATGCAACAGCAGTGACTTTGGCCTTCACCAAACTTAACACAAAGAGGAATCCCAGAAGGGCGGCCTAGAAATTTGCACAGAGCAGGGCCACAATCACTACGGTCGTGCACATCTTTGCATAGAAGCAACCAACACCAGGCGTATCCCCATTGGCCCCTACAGTAATCAAACCCATAATATCAAATACATATCCATACGCAACTTGTAGAAACCACATACTTGGGACCTATTTTTTCACTCAGTCTCTTGGATTTTTGTTAGTTTTATGGTAATTTTTTGTCTAATTTTTTTTTTCTCCTAAAAAATTATGAGAAAAACTTAAAGTAATGAGTCAAAACGTATAGATTTTTTTCTTCTTCCTATTTTTGCTTTTCTGAATTTTCAAGTTCATGCCACAGTGTTAATTTTTGTTAATTTCTCTGCTCGAGAAGAATTGAAAAAGGAAAATAATTTGACAAAAGATTAAGAATATTCTCTAATAATGAAAATAAGTTAGGTTAGATCAAACTCATGCTGAAAGAGGGGTTTATGATCCTCCTTCACAACTTTAGATTTTGATATTTATGGTAAATTTACGTAGTACCAACATGACTATATACTATTAAATAAATAAAGAGAACCGATTTTCCTGATTAAGATGGAAATGGTGGACATAAACATTTTAGGGTATGGAAATAATGAACGTCAAAAGATTTTTCTACTTTTCTAAAACGTAGAATATGTTGAATAAATCTAAGAATGTAGCTCCGCTCCAGTATCTTTCTCGTTGGCTCAATATCTTCCTTGAAAGATACTCTTGCATTGTCATAAAATGTTGGACTGTCCGCGATAGCTATTCTAGTGGAGCCCCAACCCTCAATTTAGTGGCCAATTAAAAATAAGTTTCTAAAATTTCCGAAAATATAAATTAAAATCAAGAAGCTACATTCTTGTGTCACTAAACTAGGACGTAAATAAATTATTTTTTCTTCTCTTAGTTTCCCAAAATTGAAACGGATACTAAAATAAAGATAGAGATTACCATTGAGAAGAGCGAGGAGAAATATTGAGAAGATGAGAAGAGACACCAATTGACGCTTTTGATATGCCATTGCCTGTCCAATATAACAAATAAAAGTAGATCCACCTTTTCCATATTAGTTAGGCTGTAAAATGTCACATTTTAGAAAAGAAAAAAAAAGGATAATTAAACTCGTATTTATGGAAAGCTTAATAAATTTACATAACCATATAGAAATGTGCACAAGGACCTTTTGTGCTTCAACTAAAATTGGGTTTTTCTAAAGTAAGGGCTCGTTTGGTTTGCATGCGAATAAGCAAATGATGATGAACTAAAATCCACATGAAAGCAAATAGGCAAACAATAGCCATACATGTTTTAGCTTATTATGCATTTCAAAAATAAATTTATTCTAAACGAGCCAAACGAGCAAAACGAGCCCTCGAAATACTAGGCACTTAGTGGAATGATAAATATTCAATAAATATAATGTACAAAATCAGCATATATTGTTAAAAAATGGAAAACAATACCTCTAACTGAAACCATGAGCGAGAGAGAGAGAGAGCTCGAATAAGAAAAACTATCATTGCCCTAGCACCTCTATTTATATTGGCAAATCGAAAACAATTTTGTCATTAGCACTTCACGATAATTATACTATGTATCTAACTAAGCCAATTCATCGGCAATCAAGAAAAATAAGAATGGAAATTAAATCGGAGCCTAAACAGATCCAACAGATTTATATACCACAAATAAAGATTAACAGATTTTATTATGATTTGAATATGGAAACCACAGAATAATGGAATTGTGCGACAAAATCAAGGATCGCAAAATAATTAGTCCGAAATCGAGTTTCCTTAAATGAGAAATTGCTCAAATCTTTTGTGTCAGTCATATTCCGATGTACCCAAAAAACAAAAAAAAGAGGCTGATGCAGCCAGTGGAGTAATGGGCCGAGAAAGGCTCCACCCAATCTAATTCGGCTCATTAATGAGCTACTTCATTGGGCTGGAAGGGACCTTGTCGACTTGAATTGGGCCCATTCCTAGCTCACCCACATTTCTGTCACTGTTTAACTTATTGTTGAAGAACCAAGAACTTGTAGTCTAGTGGTTATCTCCTAGTACTCCTACGAGGGGGACCAGGGTTTGAGCCTCAGCAGAGACATTTGGGGTTTAGGGCTATGGATAGCCTCTATACTCCCCTCAAGACTAACTCACTAACTCTCCCGCTTGTTGTGCTTTATGGGTCACACACGCACACAAGAATATGAGGAAAAACTTTGTATTATATATATTCACACACCATACACAAATACATGAAAAAACCTCTCTCCGGGGTGCCACAACCGGCTCCCTCTCTGGGGGAGGCCTCAACCCCCCCCCCCCCTCTCGCACTCTCAGCCTGTCCCGTTCGTACTGTGCTACCACAGACTTATAAAAGGAACAACAAGAGTATAACTAAGTCTAGGGTTATTCGATAGGAAACCCTAGCAAACCTTTGGGCCTTAGACCTCTCCGGCCCACACGGGTTGGACCCAACAATCACCCGTTCCAACCCGAGAAGGTAATGTAGTCCAAGCAGTGCCCCCATGTTGCCACCTCCAATCAGCTACCACTAACGAGCGCCTGTGTCATCACTAGTCGAGCTACACCGTACTCCCAAACCGGAATACTCCACCCAAAAGGATGTAACCTTGCAAGCTAGGATCCGCAGCTGATCAGAAAACCCGAGTACCGCACCCCTTCAACTAGGATGCCTCCACCCGCACACCTACTACCAAGGTGTATGCGCTTCGCAACCGAGCGCTCGCACC
>JAXBDA010006312.1:0-21211 GCA_036023075.1 Gaultheria prostrata | reverse complement strand
AAAGAATATTAAATAGATATAAAAAAATTATTACTGTCAAAATATACGATGTCTTAATAATTAACCAAATTAGATAAAATTATAATCATTTAATTTGATTTTAAGAACATTAAAACTTGATTGTGCAAATCATCTACTATTTAAGGGCATTTCAGTCATTTATTGATAAAAACTAACGGCGTTAGGGTCAACTTAACAGATTGGGGGAATCTAGACAATAGTTTGTAAAGTAAGGGAGGATAGTGTAATGTTTTGAACCTCAGGGGAGGTAAGTGAAATTTACCCAATAAATAATTTTCCCTTACTTGGGGCACATTCGTCTACAGCAGTTAGCTTTTTTCCTCACCCCACACCTCATTGCGCCACGGTGGCGCCAATCTTCGTCTTCTTCCTCCAATAAAACCTCTCAACAATCAATCTCCTATTCCCTTCCGACCATCTTCTCTAATAATTAGGGTTTCCAACCAAGATCCCTTAACGCATCTAATCTTCCAACCTCTAAAACCAATCCAATCGAATCCACGACGCCATCGGAATCGCCGATCTCCTCCGTTCATTCACATCAAGGTTCGATTTCCTTGTGCTTTTCCTTCAAAGCTCTTCGCTTTACGCAATTTTATCAATACCCACGTTGCCGGTTCGTTTTAAAGATTGTTAATTTAGCGGATCTATGTGTATAAAATGGAGATGGGGCTTATTTGATTAATTTTATTTTTGTTGTTCTTAGAGGTAAAAGAGATGGGGGCATTGATGTCCAGATTCTGGTTCACGTTGTTTCCTGCAAAGGAGTACAAGATCGTTGTGGTTGGACTTGATAATGCCGGTAAAACGACGACGCTTTACAAATTGCACTTGGGGGAGGTTGTCACTACGCATCCTACTGTTGGTAGCAACGTCGAAGAACTTGTTTACAAGAATATACGCTTTGAGGTGTGAATTATAAGTTTTTCATTTTCTTGGCTTGTTTTTATTTTTATTACCAACATTCAGTATTTTCCATGAATTGGGGTTTTGGGTCTTTAATCATTCAGATTGATTAACCGGTTATTGGCTGTGGGCAAGTTCATTATCTTTGGGTTTTCGGTTCACAAGTAGAAGGTTTTATCTGAATAAGAATGAATCTTGTTTGGTATTGATGTTGATCACGTAGTTAATAGATAGCCCCGAATTTTGTGAGTGGTTTGTTGATTGGGAATCGGTAATAGCGTAGATGAGTCTCAACGTTCGCTGGATGACCACATTTGTGGAGTCTTGTTGTACGCATTCTAGGGAGTGAGAACTTCTCGTTGGAGTTATTTTCTTGATATGTGTTTGCCTTTGTGAACAAGTTGGTTATTGCTTTTTATGCGATGCCACATCTTGTGGTGTTGGTTCTGTATTACGACGTTACCAATCTTAACCTGCTTATTGACATACAAGAAGATTTAGCAATATGTAGTCTTTGATTTTTTCCTTTTACTTGAGATTTTGTAGACAAGGTTCCCAAACTCACTAGGCGCTCCCAGGGCGGCCGGGCACCTTCTAGCTGCCAGGCCGAGTACTCGGCACCTAGTCGGGCTAGTTGGCGAGGGGCCTTCTAGCGCCTAGGCGGCGAGTACTCGGCCTTCCAAACCTTCTTTTCGAACACTATTTGCAGATATAAAACAGTGGTTTGTTGGTTAGCCTTTTGTAAATTCTGCAAATACTTGTGTTGCACCCCATCACTGTGTCTGCTTAATGGAGGTTATTGACTCGTAGAAAGAAATTACTGATGAAGTAATGCAAGTCTGGAGAAAACTTGGAGGCCATCTATTGGTAGCATGTGTTGTTCTGGTGATCTACTAGTCTTACTAATCTATGAAGACTACGACTGTCCCATAGCTGGTTAGAGACGTAGTGTTAGGGTTGTACTTGTGAGTTTTTGCTATCGAATAAGAGCGAAGACTGCCATAAACAAGTAGCTGGACTGTATGGGGATACATAAAGACCATTTGATTCTTTAGGCGAAGTAGAATGAGCATATGCTGGCACAAGTTGTTTGATGGAGAGGTGTGATGAAGTTGGTGACTTTGAAAACCTTTAAAGTAAATGGAACTTCTTCACGAATGCGGAACAATCAAAATAGATACCTAAACTTATGTTGACTGGTTAATGGCTTCATGTTTTGGCTTCCATTATCCATGCATTTTTCACAGATGTGTTCTTGGTTTCGGTTCTAGCTAAATGAATGTATGGTCTTTGTGATAAAATACCTTATTGAACCTGATATGAACTTGTGCATATAGTGGATTAATTGATGTCAGCTTGAGAATATATACTACCATTCTAAGGATATATGATGTTGACAGAGTTGTTCCCCACAATTTTCCCTTACCCGCAATGTCTTGATTCACATTTTTGCATCAAGGAGTCACGATCCTATCTCGACTTTTATGGAGAAATTGACTTAAGGAATCGCGAATCGTCGTTTCTTACTCTGGTTTCTTTCCCTCTCCAAGATTTTGTTTGTGGGTTGTCATTGATTTAACCACTTGCTAATTTTGCCTCATCAGGTCTGGGATCTTGGTGGACAAGACAGACTTAGAACATCGTGGGCAACATATTATCGCGGAACTCATGCAGTTATCGTAGTGATAGACAGCACGGATAGAGCTCGAATTGGTATAATGAAGGATGAACTCTTCCGGCTGCTCCCACACGAGGATCTTCAAAGTTCCATTGTGCTTGTTTTTGCAAACAAGCAAGACATCAAAGATGCGATGACTCCAGCTGAGATAACCGATGCCCTTTCCCTGCATAGCATCAAGGACCACGATTGGCACATTCAAGCTTGCTGCGCCCTTACTGGTGAGGGGTTGTATGATGGTTTGGGATGGATTGCTTCACGAGTAAGTGGAAAGGCGACAAGCTAGAAATTTTTCTGCCCGGGAAAAATGTTGTTTTCTATCATTTCGTGGATTGAAGATGGATGTGCTTATTTTGTGTAATATGTAACTTTACAAGTGTCGTTTGATGTGATTCTTGAAATAACAAAGAAGAGAATCTAACATTGCGTTTGATACGAATTTCTAGTATGCTGGGTATTTGTTTTAGCTTTCTGTATTTACGAAAGCTAAAATAACGAAGAGCGTGAAAACACTCATCCTTTTTTCATTTCGCTTGCATTGTTGTTCAAAGCAGAACTTGAAAATTCCCCGGACGTGAAAACACTCATCCTATCTGATTTTCACTCATCTGGAGTAACATTTTTGTTCTCTCCAAAAGTGGATTGTTTTCAGAAACAGTACGAGACAAGCTTTCTATTTTTCCCCGGACGATGGAGACAGAAAATCAGATAGGATATCTTCATTTAGACGAGGACAAGCTTAATGCCTGTCGACGTCTGTTAAAACACTTTGCCCCCCCCCCCCCCAATGTACCTGCATCGGTCAAATTTATTTACCCTCACCTAATGACGGTGAACAAAATTCTTACTTTGATTGGTTGAAATGGTATGGGGCCCATCACAAATGGTGTGGATCCCACAACAAAGTGAGGTCATGCTTACCAAAAAGTGTATTGATTCTGTGGATCCCACACCACTTCAACCAATCATAGTGAGGGTTTTGTTCACCTTCATTAGGTGCTTCATTAGGTGAGGGTGAACAAATTTGCACTCATTTAGAGGTGCCATAATGAAGTACTCAAATCCCCACCATACCCCACCATAAACCTCACATCGTACAGAAGGATAACCAGTGCTGCTGCTGTGAGAGGAAGAAATTGAAAAAATTCAACATTATACAACATTCTAGTTTAAGAAGGATCAGCTGGTAAAGAATGTTGTCATTCCATATTGCACGTATCTAAGAAAATCGATTCATCTTCTGCACAACAAGCATCGCAGTCATAATGCGCCCATCAACAACTGCAAATGAAAAGAGAATTGCTCACAATTTGGAGTCTTTCATCTAAAGAACGGGAAAACTATAATTTTCTGCACAAAGAGCATCGTCTCCTTCGAAATTTGCCATGAACAAGGTTATTGCTCTCAACTTGTCACATGTTTAACTGTAACATGATAACATCATGTAAGGTAGCACTACTTATTTGCCTCCAACGAATGTCAACTCTTGAGAGAGCTCACATTATCCAGCATCTGCAGCCCTTAGAATCTTTGGGTCCTTCGAACCACCTATCCCACGAGGGATTTGTCGGGCCATTCGTTCTGAAAAAATGAAACGAAAAGACAAGCAGAACCTTTTCAGACACAATAAAGGTTGCAGCTGGGTAATGTAGGAACACAAATTAATGAAGTCGGGAAGAGACATTACACTGGAAGTAATGGATCTGGTTTGGTCTCCACAATACTCAGCATTCTGGTGGCATAAGTTAACAGACAATTAGTCATGGTTCTAATTTGAGTAACAAATAATATTTAAATTCTTACTCGTTGCACGAAGCCGAGGCTGCCTCCATTTTCTCAAGTTGTTCCAGCTCCTCCTATACCAATGATTTTGTTAGAGAAAATGATACCGGAACGTACCACAAAATATTAACCACGAGTCACTTAAATCTCTAAGGACTTGTATAAAACTTCATCAACCTCCGTTAGTACTCTCTTACAGGGGAACAAGCACAACAGAAGAGTAGCTTCAAAAGGCAAACCAACTCTTCCAACGAGACACACTTCCAGCTAACACATATTAGAAGCATGCTTCTTAGTATTCTACAGATTTACACATGTCAATTTTCCAATCTGTTTATGTGAGTATTGAGGATGGTTCTTATCCACCACCGAAAGTGTGCCATTGCACAGTTACAAGTCTCTTAAGTCTATGCTATGATTCTGACTGCTAGAGGAAAAGCCTAAGGGATAACAAGTTCTCAAGACCAATGACCGTAACAAACAGGAGAAGTCGTCGTATTCCCAAAAGTAGCCCCCTATCCAGCAACTACATAAGTAGAACCCAATACGGAAACACTGTCCCATGTTTTATAGGTTGGAAAAGTTACTAGATTAATAAGTGAGCTTACCTCCTTACGGTATGTTTCAAAACCGGTAGGTGCCAGCCCAATGCAGATAATATTGTCATGGTTTCTATGAGGATCCTACCTCTGATCCCTCTTACCTATTTTAGTGCTTTTTCCAGCTGTTGTTTGTTGTGGTTAATGTTAATGAATTTTTCTTAGCAAAAGAAACATAAAATTGCATTAGCACTCAACCAAGCATACTGTCCCGGCTCCCACATAACATCGCTCATGCAAGTCCAACTCAACAAACAAATCATGTAAAACATCAATTGTTTTCAAACATTTAGGGATACAGTGTTCTCATCGAATTAAAAAGAATAATAGCTCAAACGTGCTAGAATTACTATATCGAACATAATGGTTAGGCATGAATTAAGATCAAGGTTGCCGAATCGCCCAACCCTAAATCCATACACACAACCCTAGTATGGTGGCTCCATTTAAACCACACACACCGACACACGCACACGCACGCGCGCACACACACACACACACACACACACACACACATGGAGAGAGAGAGAGAGAGAATTTATCTCTATAGATAGGGAATACGGTGCAATGCATCACAGTATAACATTAAATTATTTGGTAGCTCTCAGCATGAAACTTTTGAAAAAAAAGTCTATTTCATAAAGAAGATTTTGAATGGGAAAAAGATCCACTTATTTGCAGTTAGAACCACGGCAAGTAAGGCATTGGTCAAGTCCAAGATTTTAGAGACTAGGCGTTGATCAAGTCCAAGATAATAGAGACTAGGCATTAGATAATAGAGACTAGGCATTGATCAAGCTTCAAGCCTAAGATTTTACAGACTAGGCATTGATCAAGCCTAAGATTTTACTTTTTAGTGTCTAGGCATTAATCAAATCCAAGCTGTTAATGTCTTCTCTTATCTTTATGTTGTATTCTATTTTGACTTCTTCCAAAAAGTAAAAACTCATCTTTTCTTTTACATTCGACAACTGCATCATCTTAGCAAATACTAAAAGTTTAGCCATCCATCACAAAACACATACACATTTGTCCTCCAATAGTTCACTAAGCTGACACACTTCAAACTCCACACTTTCAAAACCCAATCGCAGATCACTGGTACAAATATGGTACAATTGTAAAAAGCCCTAATTTTTAAAGCACCAACAGTTGCCTCCCCTAAAACCTTCACACATTTCTTTTGGAAAAGGGAAAACCAAAGCTTCATTTCATCAATCTTCACCATTCACATGCCTCATAAATTCACAATTACCAACATTTCCGAAGAGTAGCTGCTCCGTTCAATCCTAAAGCACAACAACTACCCACTCTACTTAAGATTTATGCAAAACGCACTACCCATATAAAAATTACAACTACAACTCAAAAAATTCATCAGGGCTTTGAACTTGATCATCAAACCTTCACACCCTTTTCTTCGAACAAGCGAAAACCTATTAAAGGCACTCAATTAAACACAAATGGTACTCAAAAACTTTCATTTCACCAAATTTTACCATCCACATACCTCACAAATTCACAATTACCAAAATTTCAAATCAATACTCCTTCCTACTCCAGTATTCAACAAATACCCACTCTACTTTAAATTCATACAAAACGCAAAACCCATATAAAAATTCATTCATGTCATGAATTTTTAAAATTCAACTCAAAATTTTAAAGAAGTTAGCAAAGTGAACTAACCTCCAAGAACCTAGATTCCTGTTCCAGTCGCTTTAAATCAGCCAAAATCCGATGCTTTCCTCGCGTATCAGCCGCCGCCGATTGAACCTGCTGATTACCCGCAGCCGCCGTTTCGGATTGCATATCTCTCTGCATATAGCCAAGTCTCAAAAAAAATCCTGTCTTTCTATATATGTCAAAAGAGAACCCTAAAGAGAATCACAAAACAAGCTTATGGTCGACATAATGGGGATTGAGGAAGAATATGCATTGACTGTTTGATTTTCTTCCCCTTGTGAGAGTGGGTTCAGAGTCTAGTCCATGGATCTACCAGAGAGAGAGAGAGAGAGGTGGGGAAAGGGTTCTAACTTTCTCTCAAATTTTTTTTTTGCCTTTTTTGTTTGTGGGGTTTCAAGTTTGGTTTTAACTTTGTCCTGGGTAGGGGATTGGGGGCAGAAAAGGAGGCGCGTTTTTGCGTTTTGATGTGGGGAGTGGACTCAGCTGGAGTTACTATGAAAAGGCAAAAAGGCTGGTGGTCAACAAGAGGTTTGAAATAAATGAACCATGTTCGGAAAAAAAATATATGCGAACATGATTTATTGATTAATCATTTTTACTGTATCGAATCCACCAATATATATCTGAATCAATGAATCATGAAAATTCATAAATCTTGTCCAAAAAAAAAAAAACTTCCTATACAAATCTCACAAAACCGTCAAAACCCATAAACCTTTGGTTCAAAAAATCACTTGCTTGACAACCAGCCTACTAGATCGGCGCCCAGCGTGTTGGATTATTTCCTTGAACAAGTACATCTTCTCTGCCTACAAGAAAAAATGTCGTTGCCGTCCTTCAAAACTATCGTCCATACGTCGGGATCTCGTTGTCGTCCTTCAAAGCATTGGGATAGTGGAGAGATTGAAAGTCTTACTGGATAAATACCATTAGTGGTAGGGAAGAATGAAGATACAGGTTATTAGTGGATAATAGAGAGATTGAGAAAGCTGCAGCCAAAATTCCCACGAGAAAATAAAAAAAGGACGAGAAACTTGAATTTGTGAGTGGGTAATGGAATGGGGCGTGGATCTCGGTAATAGGATTAGTCAATCCCTATATAATTAGGGAACTCGTAACTTATAGGATAATTAAGGAAAATCTAATTACATTATATATACATATAACTGTATGGAAACAAGTATGAAAATCATAAAGATTGGAAACAAGTATCACCGGATTTTTTGGAAACAATTATGGAAATCATAAAGATTGGAATCTATGATCTCACCAGATTTTTTGGTTTAGTAGTTACAATTACAAATTATTATTATAATAGAATATATACTCCTAATATAATTAATAAGGGCTCAATAGTCCAAGATCTTATTTACAGGATAGAATCATAAAGATTCAAATCGTCTAGGATGAAATCATAATGGTAATATTGGTACAGGATGCCTAATTAAAATCTCCTTGAAATAAAATAAGAGAAATGATACTCACTTACTTGCTAAGAATGCTCTGGCCATTTTTGTTCCTCACCGGGATATTGGTGATGAAAGTGCTCTTGTCTAGTTTCTTGTTTTTGTTGCTCATGTCCGGTTGTACTGGATCTATTATGACTTGGTGGTTTGCTTTGATGTTTTCATGAAATTTCTTTCTACTTCTCAAAAAAATAAGAGGTTTGAAACTTAACAATTTCTTGGGACACATGGCAAGAAAGAATTTTTTGTGAATGTCTTAATTTTCCACATAAATGGTAAACTTTGACTAGACCGAAGAGGAAAATCATCACGGTACGCGTAAGCTATCCCTCCTCAAAAAGGTCCATGGTGAGTAAAGTTACCCAATAGTGTAGTTGGTATAGTGATTCTGTGACTGCACAACCAAAAAAATTTTGTCGTGTATTAGAGCATCCACATTTGAGTTTTCTAAAAATGTTTGTTATATGATACAACATGTTAAAAGTGGGGTTTAAAGATTATGTGTTAGAGAATTGTTAGGCGAAGGAGGTAAAAAAATGGTCCATTTGACATTGTTATCCTATATTGTTGAAGTTACAAACATAATTGAAGTGGGACCCATAATCTCTCTTCCTCTCTCTCTCTCTCTCTCTCTCTCTCTCTCTCTCTCTCCTACCGTCCCTAACTGGGACTGGGTGGGTTCAGTGCACCGTGTGGTGAACTACGGGCCGTTCGATGCTCTAATTGACGATCTAGATTTGATCGCGCCGCATGCGCCAATGAACGGATAGGATACAAAGGGACGGAGATCAAATCTGGGTTGTCCATCAGGGCATCGAGACGGCCCGTAATGCTCTGCACGGTGCACTACACCTAATTGCACGCCCCCCAGATCCCTCAAACTGCTCCCTTCTCTTTTTCTTTTGGTACAACGGAAGTTCTGCTGCTCCCTTCTCTCTCTCTCTCTCTGTCATGTGCCTTAGGGTACTCTCGACCTGTGGAGATAGTGCTAAAATCGAGGGGGTTTATGTATATAGTGGCATTCCTAAAGTGATCAAATGGGGTGTAAAAAGAAGACATTTTTATGTTACCTGACTGGAATAAAAAAAGTCCGACACAAACAGTTGCCTGAAATGGCAAGATGCGGATGCTCTTATTATAAGTGAATGAATATCACGAAAGACGTTGACAACAATGTGAAACAACATTAATGTGGATGGTTCATTACTATTCCTTCAATAAAGATGTCGGCTCCCAGCAAGGAGCGGTATTCGCGGCTCCCGCGGTAACTCTAATCTCTAATAGGTTGAGTTTTTCAAATAATTTTAGTAACTCTTTTGCTAAAATCAACCATGATTTTATCAAATGGGAAAACACTTGATAAAATCATAGTTGATTTCGGCAAAGGTTTGGCAAAAATCACCATAATTTTATCAAGTGTTTTTCCATTTGATAAAATCCTGGTTGATTTTAGCAACTCTTTTGCTAAAATCATTTGACAAACTAGGCCTAACTCGTGCCATCATATCGCCCGGAAGAAAAGAAGGTTGACAACAATTTATTTAGTGAGTTTCCATTTGATAAAGCATGCTAAAATTAATATTTGTTAAAAATCAGCATTTAATTTTAGCAAATGATGAAAAATCTTTGCCACAATATTTATCAAAAATTATTGTGGGAGCGAAAATCAAAGATTTAAAAAATTATAGCAAATGATGATTGTAGCAAATTTTATCAAATCTCATTAATCACAAAACGTTTAACACATCATGACATGAATTTTGATTTGAACACAGAGGTCCAACACAAAAACTAGACGTTAGAGTTTTGCCTAGTACTCCAGTGATTAGTGGGCTGGTGCTGGCCTGCTGATAATCAATTGATCGAACAGGTGGCATATGGTGTCATACTGTCAGTGAAACTTTAGTGCCGTTGTGGGGCAGAGTTTGTATTCTCTTTGCTGGCCACGCGGGTACAAACACAGTACACCCGTATTGTACCTTATAAATCTCCACACTGATTAATACTGCTACATAATACTCCAGGAAAGAACAATGCTATATGGTTGATGTAATGCTTATTTGTGTATTTCCGTATGTCCCTTTGTAGTGCTCAAAAAATTTTGATGTGAATTTTTGCATAAGTTTCTGTTTCTTATTTTATCTTGCATGCTTGTCGTGGGTCCTTTAATAGTGTTTCTTTCACACATGTGCACTGGTTTAGGTTCCATGTTTGATTCAGTCCGTCCAGAGGCTTTTAGGGCTATCTTATGGCTCATCTGTCTATTCTGGTTTTTATATTGTGGTCCGCGGAATCTATGGATATTAGTCGTAGCCTGTGGCGGCGGTGGTATTTGTTAGCTGGGTTTCTAGGCATCACACTGTTCCTCTGAGGGGTGCTTCATGGATTGCATGCTGTAGCAGACCTGGTTTGGTGCCTGTAATGGTTGGGCGGTGAATGTTTGGGATTGTAGGTGTTGGCCCAGATAGCAACACACAAGAGGGGGGTGAATTGTGTTTTTCGAAAATAATGCGGAATTTAAAAATAAAATGCAACACCCAATAATAAAATTAAGTCATTCAAGTACGCATGCAATAATATATGACGGAAAATAAAAAGTAAAAGGAAGAAAGAAATCAATCACAAAGATTTATCGTGGTTCGGTCCGCAACTTCACGGCCTAGTCCACTTCCTAAGTGTCCAACTCGGGATTTGCTGTACTATCTCCAATAGTAACACTTTCTAGCTTCACGGTGCTAGAGAAACCGTTACAACGAGCAATATCTCCAATCACTCCAACTATTTTTGACTCCGGTGTTAGTCACATCTAACCCAACTAGTTTTGACTCCGGTGCTAGTCACACCTACCCGAGTAAATTTTTCTCACACAAAAATCACTCACAAAAGATAACCTCTCACAAGAATACGAACAAGGGTGTACAATCCCTTTTTATAATGAAATCTCACAAATTATACACTCTCAAAAGTGTAGATAAAAATAATATGAAGCTCTATTTTTTCTCTCAATAAACAATGAACTTTGAGCTCTTTTTTCTTCTTCCTACTCTCTACCGTGTGCTTTTTTTTTTCCTCCTTGGCATTGTATATATGCATCAATAAGTGGACGTTGGAGGCTCCACTTCAAATGGAATGATGGCCTCAATTGATGCAAATTCAAAATACCCAAATCCATCCCTTTTTTAACTTAGCCGTTGAAACCCATTAGGTAGCAAATTAACCTTTCTTTTTTTATTGTCCATGGCATGAGCATGCTACTCCCTCAATTTCGTTCTTCCATTATCAAATCAATCTTCCACATTTCAAAGATAATATTCATATCCCCAAAAGAATAATTGTAGCCAATGAAAACTTGGGAGAAGATTTGTCCTTAATCTTCACCCCTTTAATTATATCTTGACTATTGGAGAAAATGTTTAGAATCTCTCCTTGTGTACCTCAACCAAATCCTACAAAATACAGTTAATTCAAATGAGTACCACATATCACAATATCAATTATATTTCTTATTTAATAAACATATTTTATTATCATTAAAATCACTAAGGTTTTATAGAAATCTTTGGGCACACAATCTCCCCCTTTTTGATGATGACAAACCATTAACGATTTTTTTCAAATAAAATTCATAAATATAATTAGAGCAAAAGAATTTAGATACTCCCCCTTAATTGTTGCATCCTTTGCTTGTACTTTTTCTCCCCCTCTAGATTTCACAAGATTTCTCCCCCTTTGTCATTAACAAAAAGTAGGGGACTCTTTCAACTTTGCATGTTCGGATTGCGTTGTAGAATCTACCCGATAAGGCACACGTGCCAATTCAACATCTGTTATTCCGTCTTCATAGCACTAAAAATTTTAAGCTTCAAAAACTCATACGCTATCTCCACTTGAAAATTTGTTAGCCATAAAAGCATATTAACAATATTCCAATAAATATTGAGATGATTAATCAGACAAACTATCAAAAAATATTTATCCATTTGAAAACAAAATATTTAGAAAAGATATGTACACAAAAAAATTTAGAGTAAAAAAAAAACTTTTCAAATTTCCAAGAGTAAATAAGCTGTTGAGAAATCATCAAAATCAGTACCTTCCAATTGATTAGAACTTTGGACAACTAAAATTGTTAATATCTAACCATACATACGAAGCTGAGTTGAGTGCACCATTCTGATGAGCTTTAGTCCATCACAGAAATTCACGTTCTTGTTGTCTAAAAATATATCTCAACATTTACCTTTGAGCATCCAAAATCTGCAAAAATAATTCATATTTGGTTCTTTGATACCCATGTTTGCTTGGGTCCGTGAGAGTTAGTAGCAAGATGCTTAGGAACCCATATCTTTTTTGTTCCAACATATATATTTCTACGGATAGGACAAGAATATGATAAATGACCATTCATTCCACAATAGTTACAAGTATTGCAAGAACAAGTTGAACTAGTAGCTTTCACGAAGAAATTTTTATAAAGCTTTTGCTTTTTGGTGGGATTAAAACCGATGCCCGCTTTGTTAAAAACACATCTTAATTTGTTTTCCAAGAATCATATCCAAATTATCTCTTCCTTGAACAAACTTAGAAAGAGATATTTTCAAATCCCCAACTTCATTTTTCAAAACATCATTTTCAAGTCTCAAATCTTTTTGGAGTATCGAATCATGTGCAAATTCTTTTTGAGAAGAAACTTGTTCAAATTTCTGTTTTAAGACATCATTTTCATTCTTCAAAAAATCATTTTCAGCAACGAGCAAAGAATTAGTCTTTTTGAGAGAACTAGTTTTGGAACTCAATTTTTTAAACTTGGAATGCAATTCTTCAAACGCATCTAACAGTTCATCATAATCAAATTGCTCATTAGAATCAACAGATTTTACCCCATCATCATCGGAACCATCAAGAGAGCTTACCTCGTTGTTTTCATGAGCCATTAAGCATAGGTTGGCTTGGTCGTTGTCATCTTCGGAACTACTTTCATCGCTGCCATTTCCCCATGCCGCAAGCATCGCTCTTCTTTTTGACTTTTTCATTGGCTTGTTGATTTTAGGACACTATGATTTCAAATGGCCTGGCTTCTTGCACTCATAGCATATGATGTCACTTTTAATGCTATTCTCTTTTTTAAAACCATCCCCTTTGAAAGTTCTTTTTGCCCTTCTCATTTTTCTTTTCATGAACTTTTTGAACTTTCTTTTGATTGCCGCTAGATCTTCATCACTGCTTGATTCGGAGTCACTTTCGCTTTCACTTGATGTGCTCGAAGTGGAAACTTTTAGCGCAATATCCTTTTTCTTTTTACTGCCATCATCTCCCATGTTCATTGCCAACTCATGTGTCATCAATGAGCCCAAAAGTTCATCCAAGTTGTACTTGGTGAGGTCTTCTTTGGCTTCAATAATCGCAGTCACCTTTGGCTCTCATTTCTTTGGTAATGACCTAAGAATCTTTCTCACAAGATCAACGTTAGTGTAAATTTTTCCAAGTGATTTTAAGCCATTGATAATATCGGTACAACGAGTAAACATGCTAGAAATAGATTCATCAGGCATCATTTTAAACCTAATTCCTTCATGCGTGACTTCTAACTTATCCCAAATCTCTTTAGCAGAATCACATGTAGATATTCTATTAAATTCAGCGGGGTCAAGTGCACAATATAACAAGTTCATGGCTTTGGCATTCAATTGAATCCTTTTCAAATCATTCTCATCCCATTCATTTTCCTACTTAGGAACCACAACCTTATTCACAGTTTTAGTAGGACAGGGCGGCCCATCAACAATAATTATTTACAACTCATAATTTGATGCTTGAATATATATGCGCATTCTAGCCTTCCAATAATTATAATTAAACCCACTAAACAAAGGAGGTCTATTGGTCGATTGTCCTTCGGGAAGGAAAGTGCCAAAAGGGCCATAGATCTTACCCTAAGACGTTTAAGTTAAAAAAATATATTAGAGTTGTAGCTCTGATACCAATTGTTGGCCCATATAGCAACACACAAGAGGGGGGTGAATTGTGTTTTTCGAAAATAATGTGGAATTAAAAAACAAAATGCAACACCCAATAATAAAATTAAGTCACTCAAGCACGCATGCAATAATATATGACGGAAAATAAAAAGTAAAGGAAGAAAGAAATCAAACACAGAGATTTATCGTGGTTCGGTCCGCAACTTCACGGCCTAGTCCACTCCCCAAGTGCCCAACTCGGGATTTGTTGCACTATCTCCAATAGTAACACTTTCTAGCTTCACGGTGCTAGAGAAACCGTTACAACGAGCAATATCTCCAATCACTCCAACTATTTTTGATGCTTGAATATATATGCGCATTCTAGCCTTCCAATAATTATAATTAAACCCACTAAACAAAGGAGGTCTATTGGTCGATTGTCCTTCGGGAAGGAAAGTGCCAAAAGGGGTTGCCATAGATCTTACCCTAAGACGTTTAAGTCAAAAAAAAATATTAGAGCTGTAGCTCTGATACCAATTGTTGGCCCAGATAACAACACACAAGAGGGGGGTGAATTGTGTTTTTCGAAAATAATGTGGAATTAAAAAACAAAATGCAACACCCAATAATAAAATTAAGTCACTCAAGCACGCATGCAATAATATATGACGGAAAATAAAAAGTAAAGGAAGAAAGAAATCAAACACAGAGATTTATCGTGGTTCGGTCCACAACTTCACGGCCTAGTCCACTCCCCAAGTGTCCAACTCAGGATTTGTTGCACTATCTCCAATAGTAACACTTTCTAGCTTCACGGTGCTAGAGAAACCGTTACAACGAGCAATATCTCCAATCACTCCAACTATTTTTGACGCCAGTGTTAGTCACATCTAACCCAACTAGTTTTGACTCCGGTGCTAGTCACACCTACCCGAGTAAATTTTTCTCACACAAAAATCACTCACAAAAGATAACCTCTCACAAGAATACGAACAAGGGCGTACAATCCCTTTTTATAATGAAATCTCACAAATTATACACTCTCAAAAGTTTGGTTGAGGGCTTGAATGACTTGATCTCGAACAAAAATGTCCACCAATCTTTTTCTAACCCGTTGGTTAAATAAGTCGGCCATTTTCATTGTTTTTTTTTGGGGGTAATTAGCCATTTTCATTGTTGGTCTACGAAATGGATTGTGCCCATAATATTTATATGATGGCTTTGACCATTGTTGACTTTAATTATTCTAGATTATTTATTTATTTTGTCAATTAATTGGATGGCCATTAGGTCATGACACTGAATGCTAGGGACATGCATAACACTAACTACAATAGTCTGCTTGGCATTGCATAATTGATGGTTGTAAAATAGTTTCAAAGTGTTTTTTCTCTCAAAGTCCCATTACCAATCATGCACTACCACGTAAGCTGTTGTAGTGGGATATCGTGTCCCTAACATTATTGCAATTTTAGGAGATTGGTAACAATGCCAATTTTCTGTTTTCTATTTTTGTAAACAAGTTTACACCTTTTTTTTTTTACTTTACTGAAAACAAATGTTGGAAAAAATATTATGGATATAATATTTTATTTAAGTATGAATGGAAAATTGATTAAATTTAGAGTTGCATCTTTTCATTGACACCTGCTCACTGTGGACGGACGCGTGCTTTCGTAAACAGATGTGGCTGTTCTCTCTGGTGACTTTTCGTAGAGTCACCAGTTAGCCTATATATATGACATCATTCATTCATTTTAGAAGGTTGAATTTTCTACACTTTCATTGATTCGGAGTCTTTTCATTGGAGAGAGTACAAACATAAGTTTGGTTCGCCTACCGAACAGATTGGAGTGCTACTTCCGTTCGGTGAAGATCAAGTAGTGCTGGGAGATAGACGTTCATGCAAACCGTAAGCACCGTAGCAGGGGCGAATCTGTCTTAAGTACAGAGTGTTAAACACTCGCCTTGATCATCATTTCATTCTCATCGATTTCCAGGTTTTGCGTTCTGATTTATGCATTAATATTTTCGATTTTATCACAAAAAGTAAACAAATTTTCTAACAATCTTAAGACAGATTTTTCGTTTATTTTTGTGATTTGAGATTGCTGATTTATATGTTTCCGTGGAAGAAAGAAACTAGAAAATGCATATACATACTGCGCATGCATGGTTATTTTTTCTTTGATTTACGCATACAGCATATGGCTTGACAAATTGATTAGATTCGGCTTTGATTATTTTATGAAAAATAATGTTAATAGAGGACAAGATATTATTGTTTACATGGTTTATAATCTGTTTGTCAATTGACTTTCCAAACTTTCTGTAGTTCAAACCGGCATTTTTTATACTCGTAATGATTGTTTGATAATCACTAAGTGGACACAGTTTTGTTTTGTTTTGTTGCCTACTAATTTTTAAGATTAGTTTTTGGATTTAACATATTGTCTAATTTCTACAATCTGTAAATCATTTGTTACTGATTCGTCTAAAATTCAGTTTTACGGAATCTTAGTGGTTTATGTTGTTCGTGTGATTTCCTGAACAAATATACTGCCTACTCAAGTTCCTTTTAACTTCTAGAAGGAAAGTACATAGAGAATTTTTTGGAACCAAAGATTTCCTTTATTTTATGTTAATTTGTTGTGTTTCTGCAGTACCGATTGGTGCGATTGGGTATCTTTCATTGGTATGAACCACGTAAGTTGGGGAACAAACCTGAACCTTTGAAATGTATGTTACGACCGAGTGCAAGTAGTCCGTTAGCACGGTTTTAAATTTTACAGGCAATATGAAACATTATAACCATAGGGGTTAAGGAACGACTCTGAGAGTCAGCCACGTATCTCTAATTCTTTTCAACTTCTTGTGGTCGAGTCCTTTATAGTTGATACATGCACATGCTGAAATTGGAGGAAATTATTTGTGTTGCATATATTAAAATTAATTTTATTCTTGAGTACTGCTATTTCAGGAATTAGATTTATCAGTTAAAACGAGATTTTCGATTTGTGTGGTAGCAAGAGCCATGTTGCAAGTCAGAAATAAATCTACGATATATACCTACCTGTGTTGATTAAAAACATATATTTTTCAAGGTTAAACATTTTTTGAAATTGTAGATTGTCTCCTACTTATGATGTTAATCGCAACAGTTCGGCAAATGGGTCACTTAGTCAGACATATGGCTTGGCTCTGTGTGACTTTTGGAATGTCATCACACATATGTGACCTTTCAGTTTAAAGCCAACTGTTATGGCCAACTGTTATGACCACCGTCAATTCTTTGTTTTTCGGTAAAACAAGTCTTACTTTGAACTCCGATGGGTTGCATTTTTTGGTGGAAATAGCCATTGTTAGGCGAAACAGCGCTTTCACAATTATTTTGCAAAAGTCTTTTCAAGTCTCCTCTCGGGAAAATTACATTTATTTGGTTTATCAAAACTTGTTCCTGACAGTTTCATGGATATACTGAAAATTTAATACTACTATAACATGTAAGTGGAATCTTCTAGTCTTACACAGACAAAAGCCAATTTTATGTGTTAATTCAAAACGGATATTGAATGGGTGTCCCTTAACATATATGTCAGGAGATGTGATCTTTAGTTTAAAACAAAAGGTGTGACATGTTTAAACTAAGAGTTGTGACTTTCCAAATTTGTAAGAAACAGTTTCTTTTAGTGGCCATTAGTTGCCGTTGTGGGCCATTTCGATCGCTGTACGATCATTCTTATTTTACGCCTACGGAATTAATCATCTATATATGCTTAGTTGTTAGACACTTGGGACAATTTCTTTTGAGAATATTTAGTTTTGTTAATTGCATTTCTCAAGAACACTGACTTTTTATGGAAAATACGTTATGGTCTCGTGGGTATCCTTGGGGTATGTCCGAATTTTTTCCAATAGTTGTTTATTGCCCAGTGGAGACGCGCGACGCTTCTTGAAACAGTTTTTTCACCCAGATGATGGGTAATATGCTAAAGGCGTAGTTTTGTTGCAATGGTCTAGAAGCAATTGGATATATGGGAATGTCGATTACCTTGTATGTTCTGTGACTTCACCGGGTCATAATGAACATCTCTAACTGGTTGCCGCCAAATGCAGTGATTTCTCGGGCAATTGGATTTGGGTACCACAGTGAATGGCTTTTATTTTTCAATTCCTTGCTTGTCAAATTATCATGTCAGAAAAGGCTCCATATATTATGCCTAGCCCTAGTACTTGGGATATTGATTTATGGGAACATGAAATTTATATTCACTATGGAAATTCTAATTTGCGAAATGATCTGTCAATTAATGACTTTAAAACTAAGTAATGGGCATTTCAAGATATACAAAAGTCCCTCGAATGTATTTGCGTTCCGCAAAAGTTAATTCTAAAATTATCTAGGCAATTTGGTTATATGCTATGGTGGAAATCTTTAATGCCTGACGTGACGACAATTGTGATTTAACTATGGCGAAGAGGTTTTTCCGAGTGTGGATTACACCTTCTCAAAGGGTTATGACTTTCTGTTGGAAAAGTCACACTGCTTGGTTAATAGGTGTCCATTGCAAAATGACACATTTACTTCCATTCATGAACCATGGTGTTCATCTAGAAATTATGCGACTTTTGGGATTGAACCAAAAGACGTGACTGTTGAATTTACATTAAGAGATGTAAATATTGAATCTTTCATTAAGGAATGTAACCCTTTGGTTTACATTATGGGATATGACCGTTGAGTTTAAACTAACGGGTGTGACCCTTGAGTTTAAATTAATGAGTGTGACCGATGAGTTTAAACCAAGGTATGTGACTCTTGGGTTTGAATTAGTTGCAGTGACTATTGAGTTTACATCAAGAGGTGTGACTCTTAGGTGCAAACGAAGGGGTGTGACTATTGCATTCGAATCAAGAGACGTGACTCTTGGTGAAAAAGTCACAAATCCTACAGTTTTTCAAAAAAGTCACTTGGGCCAAATTAAGTACAATATATAATTATGTAAATTCATGTTTTGGATTATTTGAAATTGAGTTTTTTTGATAGACTCAATAGATGTGGTTGCTAAGTTTTGATTTGCCGTGCAAAACTAAGATTTAGAACATTTTAGTTTCTACGATGTTTTGTAGTTATCAAGCAACTACAACCCCACAAGATATTTTCTTTTAAATATAGTGAAATTGATTTTTATGTTATGGAAAGTACCCAATAGAATGCATATTGTACTTAACATAAAATCATGGCAATTTTTCGAGTGGAAAAATCGTGGAAATTTGAGTAAAGAGTTACTCGATTTGGGCGAAGTACTCAATGTGGGGGTTGTTTCTTGCAAGTGTAAGCCTGGAAACATGAGAGATGCAGAAAGAGTTTTGACATAGTATGTGACATGTCACTAACTACGGAAATTATTTTGAGAGATTCTGAATTAATTTCAGAATTGTGGGGGAAGTAATAATAATTAATCATAATTTCCGCAAACTTTAACTATTTGTTGCACTATTGGAGATGTCCAACTATATTTGAAGATTAGAGTATTGTGATATGAGTATCCAATTAAAGTGATATGAGTATCCAATTAAAAATTTTAGAATCCAAGGGTGGATTTAATTTTACAATTAGAGTGCAATAAAGGTTTGGAAATCCTCTAAACAAACATCTATAGTATAGTAATGTCTACAATAGAGTCTGATCAACTCACCGGATTAGACAAAAGCGAGTAAGCAAAGCGGCTACGCTACTTTTGGAGGATTTTCCTATGGGGTCCAATTCTGTGTCAGTGGATATAATATGGTGGCCACCTTAAAACAAAAAATGACACAGAGGACCATATAGAACGGCTAGTCTCAATATTTATATTTTAGACAAGTTGCCGTATACCATTTGTTCTCACTTAAGAATAAAATGTCAAAGGAAAAATTACGGATCCGTTAACCAAGGGGGTTTTGACTAGATAACAAATGATCATCGAGGGGATTGAGATTAAGCCTATTAATTAAAAGTCTCTATAACGGCAACCCAACCTAGCTGACTGGAGATCCCAAGATCTAGGTTCAACGGGACAACCGAGTTATATGAGACTTAGGAGTATCACTAAGGAGATATCTCTCCAACTCATTCCTATGGTGAAACAGTGATGCCTGCAGCGGTTTAGGTTAAGTTTAACTTTTAATGATTCTTATACCTTGGTAAATCCAAGTGGGGTATAGCAGGATACTCTTAATAAGAAATCACCTATGTGAGTGTGAAGTGGGCCGCTTCTATGAGAATTTTAAGGCTGAATTCTTTAAAACACACTCTCTGAAACCAGTCGTCAGTGTTCCAGGGCCAAAATGGGCACAACCGTAAGAACCAACTGTGTTTGGAATGATCCTGTGTGTTGACTATTGTCTTGGCTTACACCAACGGCTGAACAGTTCAAGACATCGCGTTCACTGGTTAGCCAGTAAATCCGATAGTTATTCACAAGGCGAGGTTCAAAGCCAAAAGCTACCTAACCCCATGCAGGAGATTTCTTATTGTACTCTTTCTCTCTCTGTTGTTTGCATTGTTTTTGCATTGGTTATCGAGTCAATTTCATTCATGTGGGGGATTGTTGGAAAAAATATTATGGATATAATATTTTATTTAAGTATGAATGGAAAATTGATTAAATTTAGAGTTGCATCTTTTCATTGACACCTGCTCACTGTGGACGGACGCGTGCTTTCGTGAACAGATGTGGCTGTTCTCTCTGGTGACTTTTCGTAGAGTCACCAGTTAGCCTATATATATGACATTATTCATTCATTTTAGAAGGTTGAATTTTCTACACTTTCATTGAGTCGGAGTCTTTTCATTGGAGAGAGTACAAACATAAGTTTGGTTCGCCTACCGAACAGATTGGAGTGCTACTTCCGTTCGGTGAAGATCAAGTTGAAATTATGCAGAAGCGTTCAATGTACTCCTAGAGGGGGGGTGAATAGGAGTTTTAATAAAAATTACCAGTTTTTTAAGAAGTATGACCGATTAAAAATTAATAAACTAGAACTGATTGATTATCTTGATTAATTCAAACCAAACCACAAGTAGTGCAGTAAAAATAAAATGCAGACAAGAAACGCACGATTTACGTG